>JAJLVW010000068.1:40290-63275 GCA_030570535.1 Starmera pachycereana
AAAAAAAAAAAAAAAAAAAAGTCACACTGTTAAATAGTAATTCATATCAATATCAAAAGAATAGAACAAAAAATTCTCATAAGTAGCAAACTGGTTTATAATTGAAATAATACACATGTTCCAGTTTTCATTAATTGCTTCATAATCCTAAAAATGATTTAAGATTAAACCACATTGTATCATCATAAATATACTCCATACTACTCTCCAATGAATGATGCAAAAACTTAGGATATTTGTCATGTAAATACATGACAGTTCCCCAACTTGCACAAGCAAATAATATCCATGATTTTTGTTGAATTTCTAATCTTAATTTTTTATGATCATTAATTTTAATAAATTTTAAATCTTTTAAAGATAAATATTCACGAATAAATTTTGTGAATTTATAAGAATATAATGTTGATAATGCTAATGCAACACGAATTGAACAGTATAATGTAATTTGATGAGTTAAATTTTTATTAAATTTATCATTTGTATGTCCATAAACAATATAACCTGCAATAGCACCAGCTAAAAATTCTTTATATTTGGCAATTTTTGGTAAATTTTTTGGTAAATATACACCTAAAAAAACCCCATTTTTCAATAATAAAACAAGGGACTTATAGATTAAAGCAAACACTGATAAAATTAAACCATGATCAATTGCATTTCTAATAACTTTTTGTAATCTTAAAAGGAAAGGAACATGTCTTCTGAAAATTAATTGAATTACCAAACCATGAACAAATCTTAATCGACCACCATAGATGAATGCATTTAAAACTGATTTTAAAATTTGTAATGAGTCTCTATTTCTTGGATTCTTAATGATTGTGTCTAAATATTGTAATAAGTTCATAGTTTTCAGTGGAATGAATAAAAAAGATGTTGAATTGAATGTATTGATATTGAATGAATAGTGACAATAAAAGCAATGATCAACTTCTATATCGTCTTTCCGCTGAAATACTACAAAATAAAATGGGGAAAATTATAGCAGAAATCAAAAATATTTTTGCTGACATAAAAGTTAGTCAGCATTGTTACTAAGCCATTAGTCATTGATGCAAGTCTTGGAAAATAATAATCAAAAAAAAAATTCTGATAAAATCGAAATAAAACAACAGGAAGAAGACAGTTATATAGATAAAGGACGATTGTTTTGGAGGCTTTAGGAGACTGGTGAATTACTGAATTTTTTCTTTCAAAAAAAAACTGAACAGATATTTATACACACCTCCCAAACCATGTCTTTACAAAACTCCAATACATCTCTAAACGAGAACCTCCTTCCCCATGAACAATATCAAGATCAGGATCAACCGGAAGAAGACTACACTACCGCGCAAGAGATTTTTGGGTGGTGCTTATACGCGTGGGCAGCAGAACCGTTCATTGTTTCTGCGGTCTCAACTTATGTTCCCATCTTATTAGAACAATTTGCCAGAGAGAATGGAGTTCTTTTAAATGATCATTCTCAACCTTGTGTTGGTTCAATTATCCCACCACCAATCATTAATGGTACTAGTGATGCTACAATACATTTGATGAAAAGTATAACACCACAAGTGAAATGTGTTGTTTATGTTCTTGGTCAATACATTGATACTAGTTCTTTTGCATTATACACGTTTTCCTTTAGTGTACTTTTCCAAACTTTGGTTGTTATTTCAATGTCTGGTGCTTCGGATAGAGGCCATTATAGAAAACAATTGTTGATTGGGTTTGGAATAGCTGGTGCATTATCAACAATCTTATTTTTGTTTGTTTCAAATAAAAGATATTATATTTCTGCATTATTAGCTATCATATCAAATAGTTGTTTTGGAGCTGTTAATGTTTGTGGTAATTCTTATCTTCCAATATTAGTTGCTAATAAAAAAGAAGTGAAAATGTTGGAATCTTTAAGAAGTTCCGATCCTGATGATAGTAATACTGCATTATTTTTGAAAACAGTTGATAAAGGCACAATCACTTCACAAATAAGTGGTCAAGGCTCGGCTTCTGGTTATACATCAGCTGTGATTGTTCAATTATTATCAATGCTTGTGGTTTTGAAAACTGGGTCATCTACCAAATCAATTCAATATGCAATTTTTTTAGTTGGATCATGGTGGTTAGTTTTCCAACTACCATTAATTTTTATGTTAAAATCAAGACCAGGACCTCCTTTGGTTATTAAAGAAAATCAAAATGCTCTACTACAATATATTGAATATGGTTGGAAAACGTTATTTTTATCAATGAAACATGCATATGCATTGAAAGATGTTTGTATATTTTTATTAGGTTGGTTCATATTATCTGATTCAGTTACTACAATTAATTCAACAGCAATTCTTTTTGCTAAAACTGAATTACAAATGTCAACTCCAAAACTTGTTACCATTGGTATATTAAGTGTTATTTGTGCAATCGCAAGTTCAGTTATAGTTCCACAAGTTCAAAAAAAATTCTCCATATCTCCTCAAACTGCATTATTCATGATTATTTTATGGACTTGTTTTATTCCAATTTATGGAATTCTAGGATTTTTCATCAGTTTTATTGGTCTTAAACATGATTTTGAAATGTATATTTTAGCAATTTGGTATGGGTTTTCAATGGGTGGACTATCAACAGTTACCAGATCTTTATTTAGTTTATTAATTCCAAAGGGTAAAGAATCGACATTTTTCAGTTTGTTTAGTATTACAGATAAAGGCAGTTCAATAATAGGACCAACAATTACTGGTATCATTACAAATAAAACTCATAATATTAGATACACTTTTTATTTTTTGTTATTGTTATTGATTTTATCATTACCAGTTTTAAAAAGTTTGGATTTACAAAGAGGTAAAAAAGAAGCTGAACAATTGGAACATATGGATGATACTCCAGTCTCATTGGAATAAACAATTTACTACGGGTAGTCGATTTGGTTTAAAGTTAATCGTATACATATAATGATAATATAATGATATAAATAAATCATCCCAATATATAAATCCTTCCAAATATCAATGAACAGTTGGTCCCCAAATTTTAACTACAGAATCATCACCACCTGTAGCAAACATGGTTTTAATTTTCGGGTTCCATGCAACACAATTAATCATTGTTTTATGACCTTGAAAGACACCTAATAATGCACCAAACTTTTTGTGCCATAAAAATACTCGACCATCTATACTACCTGTTGAAACCAATTTATCATCAAATCCAAAAGTTGATCTTAAAATGTATTTACCTTGATTATGACCAACGTATTTGGTTAACATTACACCTCTATTCCAATCCCATAGTTGTAATTCATCAGTATGACAAATACTCAGTAAAAACTCACTTGAATTAGTTGTAGATAATGAAATACTTGAAATTTTACAACCAATTTGAATTTTCTTTAAAGTTGTTTTAGTTATTAGATCAAAAACTTCAATTTCATTATCATAAGTTGCTAGTAATAACTTAAAGTTTTTTGTAATTTTGAAATCTTGTATAATTGAACTTGACCAATTTGAAACCTGTTCATTTATACCAGTTTTGAAAATTGCAATTTCTTTATCTGGAGAACCAACAACATAATGAGATCCATCAGGGTACCATTCTGCAATCCAAATTCTAACATCTGGTTTAATAGAAATTTTACATTCTAGTTCACCATTCTGTAAATTCCATAAAATTGCATCTGAATTAATAGAACATGTTATTAATTTTTTATCATCTGGTGAGAAACTTGCATAAAGGATTTGCTTATCATGACCTTGTAAATTATAAATTAGTTTGAAATCATTCATTACATCATATACCAATACGGTACAATCAATACAAGTTGTAACTAATTTAGTTCCATCATTACTAAATCTAACATACCAAACCTCGTTTTTCTGTTCGTTTAATTCTTTAATGATGGTGTTTGGAAACAAAGTTTTATCAGATTGAAGATCTTCAAACAAACTTGGTTGTTTCAATTTTCCTGAATTTGTGAAGGATACTGTCTCTGGACCAAAATCATATAGAGTTGTTGATTGTTGATAATTCAAGGCTTGTTGTAACAACTTAAATAATCTAAATTTTGGTATCATTTCGCTTGGATTTATGAAATCTGATATGTGACTTATTAGAATTTCTCTTGATTGTTGTTTATTATTGAACCATCCATTACTGATTTGCAAATCCAGTGATTCTTTATTCATTAATAATGAAGTCAAAGATCTAATTTCTTGTATTGTAGTCAATTCATTGATTTCATTTCTCAAAATCAACAATGCTGACGTAGTTGAATCATTATATAAGCATTCAAGGAATTTTTGTCTTTTAATGTAAAACAAAATCTTTTGCTTAACAACTTGTGAGTCGTTGATAACATGAAGTTGATCAATAACTTTTTTTGCCTCATCAAACTGTCCATTTTTAATGAATCCAACAAATTTATTAATTGTTGGTGAGTCCAATTGTAGTCCACTTTCATTTTTCAATAACTTTGCTGATTTATCATAACCTAAGTCATGCAAAGTTTGAATCAAAAGTTTTGTTAATTCATCTTTATTGATTTCAGGGAACAAACGATCAACATTTGATGTCCCCGGTATCATTTCTGTATCTACTGGACTAAAAGCAAGTGATTGGTTATCTTCTGTTTTCCCATTTCCTGTCGGATTGGTTCCACTGTTAACTGCATCATCCTTATCATTAATTGATTTATTTTGTTTTACTGAAACCAATGGATCAGTTTTGATGGGTGTCATTTTATGACTAGCAAGTCTTCTCTTCTTTCTTGGAGTAATGATGGGCTGGTTTTCTAAGGATACAGTGTGCAAAAATGTGAAGCTCAGGAGGTGCAAAGTAAACCTTCCTTTTAATTATCTAGTTCAAATTAAACGAGTATTCGCTGCTTGTTGAGTTGGCACTAACAAACAATTGTAATTATTTAATTTCTTACTCTTTACCACCTGTGTGTCGCTGCTTGCTGCTCTGGTTCCTAGAGCAACTTTGATTATAAAGTGAATGTTTATTATTCCAATTTTCAGTAAGGAAAAAAAAAAGCTGTTATAATTTTGCTTTGAAATTGCCTTGATAACGATTTTGGCATAAAACCTTGAAATTTCAGTAAAATTTCTCCAATTCTACAGCTTTTTTACTCATAAACGTTTCATTAAAAACTTAAGAATGTGCTATTTATACACACAGTGGACATTACCGATTTTTTTCCAGCAGGACAAAAAAAAATATATATAAAGGATTCGAATTGAAGGTTATGTTTTAGAAGCACATAAAGCAGCACCAACACCAGAACCATCTTTGGCAATACAAATATGGACTTTTCTCTCGCCATCTGGGCCAATTGGAGACAATGCCAAAGCGTGTCTCAACATTGATCTGAAACCTGGATAGAACTCCACAACAGAACCATCAACACCGATTTCGACTTCTTTGTGGTAGCCAACTAATGCATTGGTTCTGATCAAAATGGCAGCCAATGGAACAGCACTTAAATAAGCTGATCTTCTGGAGATGGCTCTGACAATACGTTGGATGGCAACACGTTCCTCTTCGGAAGTTGGTAATCTCAAAGCTTGTAATAATGATAACTCAGTTTCTTTCAAATTAGAAGAATCATCAATTTCAATATGTGATAAGACTTCAGAATCTAGATTGAATGGAGTTCTCAATCTATGTGGTAAGTCTTCGTATTCACGGTACTGACACAACATCAATTTTTTACTGTTAAATTCAATCAAAACTTGTCTCAAGATCTCACCCAAAAACATACCACTGATTCTCTTTTCAAACATATGGAAACCTGGATTGGCTGAAATCTGGTCAATTCTTTCATCATAGATAGTTTTTGGCAAGTATTTCAACTGGTTATCGAATGAACCCCATTCGGTGTTAATAACCATGTGTGTAACACCTTTAGATTTCAAGTCAGCAACTAATAAAGGATCCAATTTCTTGATTTCATCCAATGGTTCCATGTAACAGCCATTGGTACCAGTACCAAAGATAGCACCAATAACAGTATCACCTTGTTTACCGTTTGGAGAAGCATTAGTGGTATAAGCATGTGATAATAAAGTACCAACGGTATCATTTGCTAAAGCAACAACTCTAACTGGAACTTGTTGAATATCCAATTCCCTTTGTAAAAGTTGAACAACATCTTCACCGACAGCATCTGGGATGTTGAAACCTTTAGTCCATCTAATTAAAGTACCTGAACTTAAAGAAGTTTGATTAATTGGGTAACTGAAAGTGAAACCTAATTTCAAATGGTGTGCATTATCAGCAATAGCATGTTCTGGATGATGAGTGTTGACAAATTGACCAATTTTTTTGGCTAAATAACCGAATAGTTCTCTAGATGTAGCATTCAACATGTCCTCTGGGATTCTACTTTTGGTTTGTTCCAATCTAAAAGTAGAATCACCTCTTAAATCAACTGAACAAACTCTGAAATTGGTACCACCCAAATCAGCAGCTAGAAAGACACCATGTTCAGTACCTGAAGGAATAGAAGTAACAAAAGTTGGAATCATTGGTAAACCTTTAGATTCCGTTTCATTGACACATGAAAGTCCATCTTTAATGCACTCAACGAAATGGTTGGTTAAGTCATTTAAAAGGGAGCCATCAATAGCAAATTCTTTTTCTAATGCCTCGACTGCTTGTGAAAGAGACATTTTGTGCGATGTGTAAGGTTGATTAATGATACTAGTAGTTATCTATCTGTTTTGTTTTACAGTTTTATTGAAATGAGACAGCTAGAGTGCAAATTAAGAAGGATTTGAAAAGCTTTTTATACTGATTTTAAAATTCAAGTCTCAGCTCATCGCTCCACACAATTTTTTTTTTTTTCTCTCTCTCTCTCTCCAGAGAGTGGAATTTTTTCCTTCGAAAGAGAATAAAACGCCTTTTAAAGCATAGAATCTGGAAAGAAAACAATCATTCGAAGGTGTAAATCAAAAAAAAATTGATGGTGGGGTATATAAAGAGAGCATAAAGTTAACTCATCAATCAATCCATGATTAATTTTCTCTCTCTTACATATTCATCTCATGACCATTAATCCGGAACAACTTAAACTATGGATAATTCGCAACATAATGAAAAATTACACGGAAAAACTGTTTTCAGTCGCAACTTGAAAATTGCTACATGAGATGATGGCTTCAACTGCATCACCAGAAATTAGTAGTAACTGCTAAGAGGCACGTCACTGAACTAAACTATATCAGTTCAAGGAAATTTAACTGAACCACTAGATGGCTTTAATACCTGACTATTTTCTGCTTCTTAATACTTAATATTCTGGATTCTATTGTCATATGTGATTGTCTAAAGTTGCTAATTATGTTATATTATACCTAAATTAGACATTATTATTTGATGAAGCTTAATCTAGTTCGGTGCCTCCTGAGTGATTGGAAATCGACCCAGCTACTACTAGTATAACGTCTAGACGTTGTAACTTAAGTTACTCATTAATAATGTCGGGTATTACTATTAATATTATTATTAATTTATAAATCATGGTACACTTATACTGCTTCCATCAATTTGTGTCAAAACAGTTGATCAGTATTGGCATTGAAGTACAGTTTCATGGTGTATAAATTAATAAATACAATCTCAGATACTAATTAAAGCTCATCTTCTCTACCAATGATTGATTCTCCATCTATATATCATGTACACGTAACACTGTAAAGTGTATCTGATTTTCATTATTCATGTATTGCACTGTTCAACTTTGTGACAACTTCCCTATCCTAGTCTTTATTGATACATCCTAGTTTCCTGATAACTTTGAAAAACACTCAATACTAATAAGCACCGGTTCTTGAGAGGCTACAACTGTTTTGCATTGCAATCAGTTGTTAACTTCTAAATTGCCACGTTAATTGAGCACCAAAGGGTGAAAAATAATTTTTGATTTTTAATAGTACTCACTGTGTAGGATTTACTAGTGTTCAGAACTTGAAGGACGAATCACCTTCTGACATGTCTATCGAACATTAACGGACCACAGTTGATCAATTATATGATCCACTAGTTTGACTAATTAAAACAAAAGTTCGACTGCTAAAAGCTAATGCCGAAAACTAGATTTTAACAATAAAAATATTTGACACAGATTGGACAGCGTCTCAGACATGGAAGATGTCAAGAGAAATTATAAGCTCGTTTGACAGCTGAAGTTTGACATTAATAGCAGCTGGCTAAACATTTTGAGATAGCTTTTGCAATCGTGTTTCTATTCTTGTTAACTACTAGAAAAAAAACTCAAAAACTATTTCAAACAGAATGATAACATTTTAATAGCTACGATATTGTTTAGTTAGTTATTATTCACATTAATACAACCACTATTATAATCTATCAAAATCTGCTCATAATCATTTTATTTGTGTTAAGTGCAATCTTTATGTTGACTAAACCATCTTTGAAATTTAGAACCTAGACCTCAAATATTCAAAAAATCATTCATCCCTGTATTCATATTATTAGTAACATTGAAGTTTTGAAAGTATGTCTCAATATCAAAATCTTCATTTAAATTGACATTAATTGAGTTATTCAAAAATTGTGTAAACAATGGGTCATTATACCTAAAACTATTGAAGTCAAGGGCTGTATTCAATTGGCCCTGTGCGTTGTAATACGTAAATTGCGGTTGGACAATATTATTCAACTGCATTGGAAATTGTTCATAGTTGGTATAATTATTAAAGTTGGGTTGAATATGAGGTTGATGTTGATTATTTAGTTGATGATGTGGAAAATGATGATGGTGAGTTGGCTGTGGTTGTGGTTGAGGTTGATTGAGAGGTATCGTGTTCTGAGTGTGAAATTGGTTTAGATATACGGGTTGACTTTGATGCTGAAGTTGTGGGTCAAGTAATATCTGGTTATGAACTGGTACTTGTTGATGTTGGTGGTGGGAATTATGAAATTGTTCTTGATGAAGCTGTTGATCATTATTTGAGTTGACTTGTGTTTGATGTAGTTTGTTCATTTCAGATTCTGCAGCCATATCCATTTGTTTTTCAATTGTAATGAATTTTGGATTTGAAAAATTTGAATCTATACTAATTGAACTATCACTTTCTTCCTTTTTGATTACAGGATCTTCTGTGAACCGTGTAACTCTTGAATTTTTGGGACTTTCTGGTTTTGTAGCACCTCTTTTATGAAGAATTTCATGTTTATCATTTTGAAAAATAAAATCTGTGAAAAGAACATCACTATAAACTGATTCAACATCTGATTCCCTCATTTCATACTGATTATTATTTATTAATGCCAAAACATTACTTGAAACCAAGTATAAACTATAGAACACAAAATTATTTTTGAAAAAATCCATATCAATCCTATCATTTGGCAAGGATTTTAAATATTGCGAAAGAACTTCAAATGATTTAATTGCAATGATTTTTGGATCAAGTAATTTGTTTTCAAATTTTTTAAATAATTTATTCATATTTTTATCAATTTTAAAATCTTGTAATTCTTTAATAGAATGGAAATCAATAATTTGAATCAAATAATTAAATTTTTTTTCATCAATCAAAATATGTTCCAAATTATATGAGCCATTTGATAATGCATTCATGAAAATATCTCTATCAAAATCTAAACTGTCCATAATATAACCTTGAATAATAATATTAGCTCTTTTCATGCCTAAAATAACATATGGATATGCAATATAAACTGCAAAAATTGCAGCATGATAATTTGGAACATCTGGTGTATTAAAAATTCTTTGAAAACCTTGAAGAGTTTGAACGGAAGTCATTAATAACAAAAATGCGTATTTCAGTGATAACAAGTCATATTTTTTAATTAATTGTTCAATGTCCTTGTGATTTAAATCTTCTCTTCCAGAAAGATACATTTTAAATTTCTGTAATTTTTTAGCACAAACGTCATATAACGTTAATAAATATGTATAAGTGAATAGAGTTAACACAATTCTAAAAATCACCATTATATATAGTTCAGGTTTTTGTTTAATTTCTGTACTCAAATCAAAATTAATCCAAGAATCAATGACTGTATCAACAGTATCAAAATTCAAATAAAACAAATCTTGAATTTCTTGAATCAAATCATTTTCAACAAATGCAATGAACTCCAGTGGACCTAATAAGGAATCATAATCAAAAAATCTATTCATAACGCTATTCAAACCTTTCAACATAGCAATAGTTTTAAAATCTAATATTCCAATTTTTTCTTGTTCCAAATATAATTTTTCCACTCTAAAAGTAGGAGGTAGTCCACATTCTAGAGCTTCAGTCATGTCAAATAAAACCACTTGATAATAGATTAATCTCAAGCTAAGCCTTGTTTGCCATGATTGATCAGCATAAATGACATCGATATTTTCATCTAATTTATAAGCATGAGTTAACCTTGCTAAAATTCTGATTCTATGTCTAACAATAGAACTATCATGGCCTTCTCTTTCACCACTTGGTAAATAAGCAGCAAACCTCCTAATCAAAAAATGCGCAGCGAAAATTTCAATTGGCATTAATTCTCCTGATTTTTTGAAAGAAGTCATTGTTGCAATTAATACTTCGGCTTCATGGAAATAAAACATGTAATTGTATTCTTTATACTGTAATTCAGCAGCAGATTTTTCTGTTAATAGATACATTATGGGTAGTGCTATTGCCACTAATAACACTACAATAGTTGTTGCTGCTTGAAATGTTTCTTCGTCATTTAAACCTTCTGCTAAAACATATTCACCAGTTTCTTCATTAGCTTTCAAATATTTGTCTAAATTCTTGATAGTACCTCCTTCACCAACTATGAAAAATAATGTAGGATTAAGATGGAAAAGTTTTGATAGTATGATTTTCAGTGTATTGCATTTGGGTAGTGATTTGATTATCTCTTCCAACATTGAAGTTAAAAAATGGATTTCGAGTGGTTTGATTCCTAAAGCAATCTCTAGTGAAATCGCCTTCATTTCATTGAATCTTGAGCGACGGTTGAAAACCTCGGGTACAGATGTTCTTTTTAGTTTGTCATCCATAGATCTTTTCTCTGTCCACACGATAGCAATAAGTTTTTTAACAAACTCCCACATTAAATCATGAGATCTCATAAGATTGACCCATCCTAAGATTCCATAATACCCTTCAGATCCAGTGAGTAGTTGATATTTATTCTGGCTTCTTAGACTGTACTCGTCATCATCTATAGGGTGTTTACCAGCCACATCATAGACGGAAGGAGGAGGATGTGCCTCTCTTGATAGTTTATCATATTCGAATTTCATCTCAATATGTTTCATAATGAGTTGTTTATGCTCTTTTCTTGCCAGTTCCAAAGTTTCTTTGGAGTTCTTGTTATTGATTATGACGTTCTGTCCAAAGAAGACACAAAGATGCTGTGGGATGTTGAGCTGGCGACAGGCCGTGCAAATAGGTTTTATTTTGTCACAGCGTCTTCTTCGTAGCCTGCAAGCAGTACACGACTTTGAGCTATGTGTGGCGCCCATGTTGTTGAGATATATATATATATATATATATTATATATATATATGTGTGTGTGTGCTTGGTGCTTGTTGTTCAGTATATGTACTGGCTTGCTCAGTTCGATTTATCGCTGAGTTGTTGGTTGAGATAAAAAGCAAAATAAAAATTTAAATGTACTGTTAAATAAATCTTAATATTGTTGAGTCTTGATTCAAGATTTCACTCGAACCCAGATTAATATTCAAATATTTTCCAGAATATAATATAATTGATGGGATGAGCTTCTAAAAGTATATATATATATATATATAGAGGAGAATCGAGATCGCAGCAGTATAAAATAATAAATAGTAAACACAGGTTCTATCAGGCAGGCAGACAATAGCACCTAGCAGCTCCGGCAGTTTTGAGCTCTTAAGACTTAACGTCTTTTAACGGTTGTAACTTGTGATCATTGTAATTTGTAAGTAGTTACTAGTTACTAGGACCTGTATACCGTATACCGTATACCGTATTGATCCTTCTGGTAATTTCTAAGACGGCGCAAGGCACAGAAAAGCTGATAACAGTTTCACCCACGCATTACACACTCAAATCTCTACAACATGCATTGACTACGTAGTACACACTTGTGGGTCGTGAGCATTCAGCAGACTATATATAGTACTATTATGATTTATCTATATACTATCCATCTATGTGTACACTGTACAGTGTTAGGCTGGCCAATGACCGCCATGTTACACGCATGTCGTATTATTTTGCTCTAGATGCCTAATACTGCGTACCTATTGGGTTGGCCACACTTTTGGGATTGGAATTTGGTAGATTTTGTGCAAACTGGGTCCTGTAAACTGTTTATAGTTTCTAAAAGGGATAGAAGCAGCAACAAATTGTAACCTGTCGACAAATATCTTAATCTTAATCTAAATCAGAAACTACATCCAGCTCTAAGTTCGAATTTCATTTTGGTAAGTGTCAGAGTAACCCTACAGTGTGGCCATGGTAATTTGTACACAACAGCATTACCCTGATGATTAAATCCAATATTTGATGAATGGACCAATAACAACCAGTATGTTTAGGATTCAAATATCAGACGGTACAGGCTTAGTACAACCGTCAACGTCGTCTAATGACAATCTCCGATGTGTCAAGGTATATAATAGAAATTATAATATTACTTAACCGTCATATTTCCGCATACTACAATGCTACAGAGAACTTATTTATGATAAAGAGAACATACAAGTAACAAGAGTCTGGAATCTAGGATTCTAGAAGTGAGTCCGTGAGTCGTAAGTAGTAACCTTTCAGCGAGAAAATAAATTGTAATAGGACATAAATAATAAAATGTGAGAGTGACAGAGTCTAACATCTATGTGCATTGTAGAGCCGTAGTGTGTAGTATGTAGTATGTATGTACGTGTAACGTTACAAGTTACAACTCACACCTAATACGTACACGGTATCAGGCTCAATGGGTGCCACGTGACTACTAATGTCTAGAAACTAGGTAGTAGAATGTTCGATAATGACGTGAAACTTGGAGAAGTTAATTGCAACTTGCAAGCCTGCTTGGGTTTGAGAAACATTACTGCTGTTTGTCTTGGGACGGTTAAATTAATCACATCGATTAGACTGCAAAAGGATATGTCATTGAAATAATTTGAGACTTGAAAAATAATTAAAGTGGATAATAGATATTACATAGCTTTAGGTGAGGATTCAAACTTCATTAAACTTCAAATATCTAAATATTAATTAATCTCCACTGTGCAGTCCTGCTAAACAAGTAGATTGCGATTATGTAGGTACATGATAGTAGTAAGTACTAAGAACTAGCAGGTAGTAAACTGTAGGACCGTCCAGTATCAACCACTGTCCAGACTTTTCAAATGTTTGAAAGCTGCATGGTGGAATTATAACTCAATTCCAAATACATATTTCCAGTCATTCTTGAGAAGTGAGATCCCGGATAATTGTCCTATATTCCATCCATGAGTCATGACTCATGACCATGAGTGCCAGGACTCTGAAGTTCTTTCAATATGTAATTAAATATCTTTTCTGCGTCTTTCCATTGAAAAATGAGCTTTAATTTAGCATTATGTTATTAGTCAAGAGTCAAGACTTAATTTTATCAATACAATTTATCGGAATAACTACAAACAATATATATCAAATGGTTCAAACTCAAACTTCACTCCACGCAGGTTAACATCAATGTTGCAGTTATAAGTTGTAACTTAGTAATTTGACAGCAATTAATCTTCAAGAACTCAAAAAGTTGCTGTAGTAAATTATCTCATGAGTCATGAATAACCATTGTGTGAACCATGAACATTCAATTTGTTTTTTTGACGGCTGAATTTTGAAGTTCTAAAGAATAGTATAGCTAGTGACGTTGAGAGTTCGTGTACCTGCAGCTAGTTATTAATAAACTAATCTCATGCAATCAGTTTTCAAACTGGCATATATAAAGAGGCTTTGTTTTTTTGGAATATAAAAATACTACGCCTGAGAATTAAGTACCGGGTACTAGTATCTAAACCGTATTCCTTATTGGCAAGAATGTAATTCACCATCTCCCGCACTATGCTTATTGTATTTACATAGAGATTATATTTTCATACGTCTATTGAAAACCAACTGGCATTAAAAGCTAGAGCCTAGAACTCAAAGACCTATATAATACTAATTTCTACAAAACGAACTTGCAGATTATTGAGCCATACTTGTATACGCAGAGTGAAAAATAGGTAATACACACGGAGATTACAAGTACCAACCCATCATAAAAAAAAGGAAAGCTATTACTCTTCAAATTTCGACTTTATTTTTTCAAAAATCAAAATTAATGAAATTATTTGTGATCAGGTTACGTAAGTATATGTCATGGTTTAAAACCTACAATTAGCCTCTTCCTATTAATTTCTCAAGGCAAATAGAATACTTGGACAATAAATAGTTACATATTTCCACTTTACTCTTCCATTCGGGAACAATATAGGTTTTACAAGACTTCAGAAGTAACCGTAAGCTAACAATTATTCAAAACTGTTGAATAAGTTAATAAGTAAGAATTAGCTGAAGTAAATATGGTTTGTGTAGCCGGACAACAAAAATTGGTGTGTCTTTTAAACTTTAATTAATTCATTATTAATGTAGATTGTCCTACAGTAAGTACATTGCAAATCAACTACACGCTTAAAATTTTAGATCAATAATTAGTTAACAATCGTTTACAATCGCAGATTACTCGTATAATTAGAAATTAAGGCGACATTATATTTTTCAGTTTAATTATTTATTATTAATTATTAACATTTATTCAACTAAAATTATATTATATATTTATGTACAATGATTGAAATTCAGAAATTTCCCACTTTATAACTAAACTTCTTCTGATTTCTTCTCTTTTAAATTTTTCTTTTCGTCAACTTTTGTTTTCAAAGATGCAATTGGTGAAAAATTAGCAACTCTGAACATATAGTATAATCCACATAATGCAAAAAGATTAAAGATAATATAAACCCAATAAAATCCAAAGTTTCTCCAAATATTTGAATATGACACTGAAATTAGTTTCAAGTAATCATCACCAACAGAATATTGGCAATATCCACAGTTAGAAGTATCATTTGGATTAGATAAATAACCTTCACCAATATTTTTCACAAACTGATTAGCAAATTCTCCACAAGTTTGACCACTTGGTGGTTGGAAATAACTCAATTCATAATCTGCACAAACAACTTTTTTATCATGTAAAACTAAAGCCAAGAAATTTTGAATGACATAAGTGAATGGTGAAATCTTCCACATAAAAGTCCAGAAACCAGGCATCAATGATTTTGGTTGAACAACACCACAGAATGAAATCATCAAAGAATTAATGAGACCAGTAATAACAGCAGCAGATGGTAAGTCTGGTGAAGCGTAAACAATAAATAGACCTAAGGAAATGTAATATAATTGAAAAACAATAGAATAATTCAAATAAAAAACACCGGCTCTTGGTGCAGTATTGTTGATTTTCATTGGGAAATAAATAGTGCAGAAATAAAGGGCACTAGCAACAAAATGATAAGGAATCTCGTTAACATATTGAGCAAATAATAATAATGACCAATGGAATGTATTAGACTTAGACTCACGAACTTCAAATAATTCTCTTAATGGAAGAGCTTGACTTTGGATTTGATTTACAGCTGGAATAGAAACAATAACAGATAAGAAGGCAGCAAACATACCATCTTGCATACCAATGATAGAATCATCCAAGTTCCAGAAAGAAAACCCAATAAACAAACCACAGATAACCATTAAACCAAACTTAGATCCAATAACATATTGTGGTGATCTCCAAAATTGTAAAGCGGTACGACCAACAACAAATCTCATTTGATCAAAATATGGCATAGCAAAAGTAGCAGTAGAATCATCATCAGTGTTTTCAGAAGGTTTCTTCATGTTCATAATATCATCAACTTCTTTCAAAGTTTGAACATATTCTGGTGATTGAATCCATAAATCATACCAATCATGCTCGGTAACGTGACCGACACCTGCACCAATTGCTTCTAAAATATATTCAGCTGGATTTTCTTTTGAATCACACTTTCTAGCTCCATTTCTTTCAAAATATTGTAGCATTGTTTGAGAGTTATGACCAATATCACCAAAATAAACAGTTTTACCACCTTTCTTCAATAGTAATAATCTATCAAATGATTCAAATAATGTAGCTGAAGGTTGGTGAATGGTACATAAAATACTTTGACCAGCAGCAGCTAAATCTTTCAATAATTGAATAATAGCCCAAGATGATTGAGAATCTAAACCAGAAGTTGGCTCATCTAAAAATAACAATAAAGATGGTTTGGAAACTAGTTCAACACCAATAGATAGTTTCTTACGTTGTTCAACGTTCAAACCAGCACCAATAGCACCAACCAATGCATCTGCATAAGATTCCATACGTAAAACTTTAATAATTTCTTCAACGTACTCTAATTTCTCTTCATCAGGAACAGTCTTAGGTCTTCTTAATCTTGCAGCAAATTGTAAAGACTCTCTAACAGTTAATTCAGCAACATGTAAATCTTGTTGTTGAACATACCCAGTATTTCTTTTGAAAGAATGAGTTAATGGTAAACCATTAACCATAGTTTCACCAGTAACAACACCGATATCAGTTCTTTTAGCCAAAGTATTCAATAAAGTGGTTTTACCCGCCCCAGATTCACCCATTAAAGCTGTAAGAGTACCAGGTTTAACATATCCATGAATATTATCCAATAATGTTCTTTGATCACCTTTATATGGAATAACATAAGTTAAATTTCTCCAAGCAAAAATATCTTTAGAACCTAATTTGGCCAAAGCTTTTTTGGCACTTTCTTCATCAATAGCTAGATTTTTGCTATCAGTGTTATCGGAAAGAGAAGCACCACCAGATTCTAAATCAGAGTTTTCATTTAATTTCAACAATTTCTTGGAGGAACGTTTGAAATAAAGATGATCACCACCACCACTAACTGGTCTCTTATATTCAGAAGCAATACAGTACAATGCAATGAACAAAAAGTAAAAAGCCAAGATAAAACCAAAATTTCTCCAAATATGATTGTAACTGAAACTATATTGTTCACGCATATAATCATCCCCAAGAACCCAAGTTTGACCAGGTTGAGAGCCAACAAAAGCACAAACTTGATTAGCATTTGAAACATTTTCATAACCAGAACCACTTGGAACAATTGATGAACCACAATCCATTTCTCTACCATGGAACTCAGTTGTTAGCATGTTCTCAAACCCCCATCTAACTGGATTAATGTAGGAGATCCATTTAAACCAAGGATGCATTTTTTTCAATTGAATCATATAACAAGAGTATTGAGTAATAGCCATCATTAAAATACCAGCAAAAGCATTGGCTCCTTGTGCATTTTGTGAGATTGAAGCAATAAATGCAAACAATCCAACAACTGATTCTGATGTAAAAGTCAAGAATAAAAGAACCAAAAAGAATTTACCAGCATCACGAGTTAAACCTGATAAAAAATAAGTGATAATAACAAACAAAATAATTGATAAAAATTGGAAAGGAAGACGTGCAAAATTATTTGCTAATGCTTCTGCAGATAAATGATACATTGAGTAAGATTTTTGTTTCAATAAAATTGGTCTCATGGCAAATTGTGTAGAAATTTCAGCTAAACCCATTAAAGAAAAATATAAAACCATGAAAAATAAAACACCCCCTCTTGAAAAAGCACCATTAGTAGCACTTGGGGTATTCCAATACAAAGACCCAGAGATCAAAGCTTGGATGATAGCAGCAACGAAATGGACAATGGTATATGCTTTATCACCATAAATTCTTTGGAAACCTCTAATGGTACAAAGTTTAATTTGGTCACGAATTGGTAAAGTGTATCGATGATGTGGATTTCTTTGTTCTTGTTTAGTTGAAATATCATATAGTTCTCTTGTTTTAGCTGGATCAATAAGTTGTTTATATTCATTCATTTCTTCAATCAACTTTTTATATTGATTTGATTTCAACCAATATTCATAAAATTCTTTTGCAGTAAATGGGATTGTTTTCGGATCAACACCTGGTTTAGTAAATCTACCAATTGGATCAGTGACAGCTGTTAAAAATTCTGGTGTTGATTGACGTTTTGGACATTCATATCCCATATCTTCGAAATAAGCTTTTGCATCATCAATATCACCAAAGAAGATTTGATAACCATCATAAAGAATTGAAACTTTATCAAAACATTCATAAATATTTTCAGAAGCTTGATAAACGGTAACAAATGCAACAGTGTTCATGATATTAGTTTGAGTTCTAATAGCTTTTGTAAATTCAAGAGCCGTAGCAGCATCTAAACCTCTAGTTGCATTATCCCAGCAATAAACAGAAGCTTTAGTAGCCATGGCTTCAGCAATTGAAACTCTTTTTCTTTCACCACCAGAAACACCTCTAATGAAATCATCACCAACTTTAGTGTTATAAGTGTGTGTTAAACCTAAAATAGTGGCATACATTTGTTTCATTGAATCAATATATTTAGCTCTAGTCATGTTATCAACTCTAGTTTTTGGAGTTTTACAAGCAATTGCAAAAGTTAAAGTTTGATCAACAGTTAAATGAGGGAAATGAAATTCTAATTCACCATTATAAATAACATCATTTTTGTAATGTTTAATCATTTCATGTTGATCAATACCATCATAAGTGATTTCACCATTGACTTTAACAAATTGATCATGTTCACCAGCAATTGTTTTCAAAATGGTGGAACAACCAGCACCAGGTTTACCTAAAACCAAACACATTTCACCAGGTTTAACAAACCCAGTAAACTCATGAATTAAATTTCTAGTTTTTTGATTTCTTGATTGTTTAATGTCATTATAAATTGTAAGTGGAGCTTTCAATACATCTGTCACGGTTTTAGCAAAACTTGTAGAAGCATCAATACCAATGGTATTAGTTTTCTCTAAAATGACACCAGTTGATCTTAAATGAATTCCTTGCTCATTTGAAGACTTGACCAATGCTTTTAACATAGTCTCCAATTGGAACGTATCTGGGTTGAATTCGAACTTCAATTCATCCTTAACAGATCTGGTTGATCTTCTTGATACTCTTCTTGATAATGCTGCCAATACGTCAATTCCACCTTCCGGATTGTTTTGAGTGGCGTTTGTAACCACTCTAATAAGGTTGTTAAAGTCTTCTTCTTCAGAAGTCATTGTTTTCGTTTATTAACAAAACTTTTAATGCGGTTAGTTGATAAATTAACAGATGCTGTTATAACAGCAAGATTATGAGAAAAACATGGTTTATATACAAAACGTCTACTATCTGTATTTATTGTTTTGGAAAAGTGTATTTTTTTTCGTTTTAGACTTTAGAGGCTCGGGTTACGGACATAACTTCTTGATTCGTGCGGTCGAGACGCAATGCTGTTAAAACGGAGTGAGGCTGTCACTGTTTGTAGATGTTGAGCAATGGTTGGGAGTTTACGGACAAGCTCAAGACGTTTGTGTCAAAACTTGCTTTCAAAAGGCTGTACAGTGCAGTGCTGCACCAATAGTAGCTTGAGAACTGAAAGCTTTCGGTCGAAAATATTAAAAAATTTCGGTTTTTTCGAATTTCGACGATTAATAATTTAAAATTATATAGTCAATTGTTATTATTATTATTAATATGACTCTATGAGTAACATAACTTTTAAGTTCTAATTATTCCCTTCTAATTATAAGACAAAACTGCAGCTTTGAACAGTGAAATCCTTTTTGAACAGCTTAATATATTTAATAAATTTTCTCGCATGTACAGCTAGCTAGCATGTGTTAATTTTTTCAAACTGAATTCGAAGCAGTAATAATAAAAATAATAATTATATTATTTAGTAACTGTAACCGCACATTAATATTAATGCTTAATATTATTATTATGGGCTCAGATATAGTATAAAATAAAATAATATAATATAATATAATATATAGAAGATGTTTATTAAGTTTTAACTGAAATACACCAGCTTAATATTCAATAAACACAGGTCAATCAACTTTTTTTTTGCCTTACTTAAAATATCTAAATTTGCTCTCAAATAATTTGGGCTTTTCTTATGGGTTCTGTACCATAATTATGGTACATATTTTCAAACACATACATTATTAAGATATTAGCAATCAATAATTGATTTCGATATTGATCAACTACTTTATATCATATGAATTTTCTGGAAGACAATTTCATCTTCTAGGTTACCTTATTTTCTTCATTACAGAAACTTCTCATAATCTTGCAGTCAAGTTAGTGCAAAGATGTTCATAGAAGATTCTAGAGTTTGTTTTATGTATATTCATTTTATTATGTGAGATTCACATACAATCATATTTAAAGATTTGAAAGTCTCTTACAATTTTATAGTTTAATATACATACCGGTCATTTGTTATTGTCAACTACACATTAACATCTTATTCTGTTATATTAGTGCTCGCCTTACCACTTCCATAACACTAATCATAACTTGCAAGTTGCATTAAGGCCTCATCCAGCTAATCAAAATATATAAATCAAATACACCTTAAATAATTACATAATAAGCAGTGAAACGTGATCTGTCACTTGACTTCTTTTTCTCTTCAGATTTTAAAGTCTTACCCGCCTTTATAATCATATTAAAAATAAATTAAATTACAGCTGATTTTTAAAAATTTATATATTAATTGATTAGAATTTATAAATAATTAATTAATAGTACAGTATTAATTGAACGATGTTTGCATTTGCTCAGAAAGTGGTGAAATCACTAGAACAATCAGCGGAATCCATTATCAACGGATCAACAGACAATGATTCCATTTTGGAAACTGACTCTTATTTCAGTAATTTACGTTGTACAAA
This sequence comes from Starmera pachycereana, assembly GCA_030570535.1. Taxonomy (NCBI): domain Eukaryota; kingdom Fungi; phylum Ascomycota; class Saccharomycetes; order Phaffomycetales; family Phaffomycetaceae; genus Starmera; species Starmera pachycereana. Next base: position 61,215 of record JAJLVW010000068.1, read on the forward strand.
ACATGGTTTAAGAGTTGTTAATGTTAAACCTGAATCTCAAGCTACTAACAAAGGGATGGAATCTTGGTTTGATTATATCATTGGTATTAATGGTCATGAAATACCCACTATTTGTGCCCCACATACTAATGAATTGATACCAAATTATGATAATTTTTTCAATGAAATTTTTAAACATTCTGGTTCAACAATTAGATTTGAAGTTTGGTGTGCAAAAGGTGGTATTTTGAAAAACGTTGAATTTGATATTACATCTGTTTCATCGACATTACAAGATGGTTCTTTATCTTCATCATCAAAATCTCAATTTTTTTTAAAACAATCATTTTTCCAAGATTTAGGACTTTATTTACAATGGACTCCAGTTATTTCTTCAACATTTGTTTATCATGTTTTAGAAATTTATCCAAACTCAGCTGCAGAAAAATCTGGATTAATTGAACATTCAGATTATATCATTGGAGCACAAGATGGATTATTAGCAACTGGAGGAGAAGATTTACTTAAAAGATTAATTTATTCACGTAAAAATCAATCATTAATACTTTATGTTTATAATCATGATTTTAATGTTGTTAGACCAGTTACAATTAATATTGTTGATAATAATGGAGGACAAAGTTTATTAGGTTGTGGAATTGGATATGGTTTTTTACATAGATTACCACCTGTTGTTGCAAATTTTGCACCAGGTTCAATTTTATTTGATTCAAATTCTGAATATAATTCACAAAATAATTCAAATGTTGATTTAAGTAATTTTAAACCAATCAACGAAATTCCTTATTTTAATTCAACAACAACAATAACAACAACTCATGGTCAAAGAAATAGAAAGAAAGTTGGTAATAATAATACTACTACTAATAATAATAATAATAATATTACAGATAAAGGTGAAATTTTAGATTATTTGAATTCTGAAACTGAAAAATCAAGAAATTTAGAGAAAGGTCAAGTTAATTATGATAGTAGTTTACCACCACCTCCAATCAAGAAAAGTTGATGATCCTATTAATAAATAAAATTAAACTGTTATTAATAATTATATATTATAAGACTATAACAATATGTATAATGAATTTAAGGAATAAAAATGATTTTAATTTTAATTTTAATTTTAATTTTAATTTTAATTTTAATTTTAATTTTAATTTTAATTTTATTCAATAAGCTAATAAGGTCTAAATCTTTTTTTTTCTTTTAATTCTTTAATTCTTTCTTGATCATCTTTAAATTTTTTCAATAATTCATTCATTTCTAATTTTTTTCTTTCTCTAATTTGAAACCTATAAAAATCAATTTTTTCCTTTTTTTTATTTTTTTTCAATTGTTCTTCATTTTCAATTTGTTGTTTATTTAAAAAATCTTGTCTACCTAATATAGCATTTTTAGTTTTTCTATTTTTACCAACAACTAAAGTAAAACCATCTTCATCAACAATTTGAGTTGATTGACGTAAATTTTGAATTGAATCAATTTCACGATCATTAAAATCTTTTAATTCTTGGTTAACTTTTGCAAACGTTATATTTGGATCTAAAATATCTGATTTATATGATTGTAAATATTTGATTGATGAAGGAGTTGATGATGATTCAAATGACCATGATAAATGTGATGATTTAGTGATTAATTTTTTCAATTTAGTAAATGCAAGATTACATGCTGATTTATCAATAAAAGTAACTATACTTGAATTGTTCGGTATTTTTAAAAAATTATTTGATGATTCATCATCTTTATAATATTCAGAAGTTAATTTAGTTAAATTCAAATCATAATCTAAATTTTCATCATTAATAAAATAATTTTCAATTATTGATGATTTAGCAAAATTTTGGAAAAAAAATTTGATTTGTTTTAATGATGAGTTTAAAATTGGATTTAAAATAAATAATGAACGTTCTGAAAGTTGTTTGTCTGGGGATGTATGTTTTTTCACGTATAAGTAATGAACATTTGAGTCTGGTAAGTCGACTGGAACGATTAAAAACCCTTTAATTTCGATCATTTTGTTTTAAACTTGTTGAAATTAATAAAGAATAAAAAAAAAAAAAA
>JAJLVW010000069.1:0-62762 GCA_030570535.1 Starmera pachycereana
CTTTCACTCAAGTTCCAACTGATGGTATTGTTTGTATGATTAGTCCATTTACATTACAGTATGACTGGTGTGAAGCTGGTGCTTACAGTTCTGAGTGTAATACATGGCCATATCGCACATCTTATGATTATCATATGGGCTGTGATAACTCTCAACAATGGGATGCTGCTCAGTATTGTTGGACTGCTGGTTGTGCTGGTTCTGGATCAGGCTCCTCCGTTGGTTCTTCTTCAGTGGTATCTTCTTCAGCTTCAGAATGTGTTTCGTCTGTTATTAGCTACACTACATCAGTTGTTGAAACTGTCACCTCAAGTGTTTCTGGTTCCGCTCAGGTTTCTTTGATCACTTCTATTTCAACCATCACTTCTACTGTTTCATGTGGTTTTGAATTTCCAGGATCTTCTGTTGCAGGTGAATCTACAATTTCTTCTATTTCTTCTAGTGTTTCTATTTATGATCCAACTAGTTCATCTGTTGTTTCTTCTTCAGTTTCAAGCTCTTCTAGCTCCACTGTTGAATCATCTTCTGCTCCAGCTTCTGCTCCAGCTTCAAGTTCAACCAGTTCTGTTGAATCCTCATCTGTTGTTGTTGTTTCTTCTTCAGTTTCAAGCTCTTCTAGTTCCACTGTTGAATCATCTTCTGCTCCAGCTTCTGCTCCAGCTTCAAGTTCAATCAGTTCTGTTGAATCCTCATCTGTTGTTGTTTCTTCAGTTTCAAGCTCTTCTAGTTCCACTGTTGAATCATCCTCTGCTCCAGCTTCTGCTCCAGCTTCAAGTTCAACCAGTTCTGTTGAATCCTCATCTGTTGTTGTTTTTTCTTCAGTTTCAAGCTCTTCTAGTTCCACTGTTGAATCATCCTCTGCTCCAGCTTCTGCTCCAGCTTCAAGTTCAACCAGTTCTGTTGAATCCTCATCTGTTGTTTTTTCTTCAGCTTCAGAATGTGTTTCTTCTGTTATTAGCTACACTACATCAGTTGTTGAAACTGTCACCTCAAGTGTTTCTGGTTCCGCTCAGGTTTCTTTGATCACTTCTATTTCAACCATCACTTCTACTGTTTCATGTGGTTTTGAATTTCCAGGATCTTCTGGTGCAGGTGAATCTACAATTTCTTCTATTTCTTCTAGTGTTTCTATTTATGATCCAACTAGTTCATCTGTTGCTTCTTCTTCAGTGTCAAGCTCTTCTAGCTCCACTGTTGAATCATCTTCTGCTCCAGCTTCAAGTTCAACCAGTTCTGTTGAATCCTCATCTGTTGTTGTTTCTTCTTCAGTTTCAAGCTCTTCTAGCTCCACTGTTGAATCATCTCCTGCTTCATCTTCTGCTCCAGCTTCTGCTCCAGCTTCAAGTTCAATCAGTTCTGTTGAATCCTCATCTGTTGTTTCTTCTTCAGCTTCAGAATGTGTTTCTTCTGTTATTAGCTACACTACATCAGTTGTTGAAACTGTCACCTCAAGTGTTTCTGGCTCCGCTCAGGTTTCTTTGATCACTTCTATTGCAACCATCACTTCTACTGTTTCATGTGGTTTTGAATTTCCAGGATCTTCTGGTGCAGGTGAATCTACAATTTCTTCTATTTCTTCTAGTGTTTCTATTTATGATCCAACTAGTTCATCTGTTGTTTCTTCTTCAGTTTCAAGCTCTTCTAGCTCCACTGTTGAATCATCTTCTGCTCCAGCTTCAAGTTCAACCAGTTCTGTTGAATCCTCATCTGTTGTTTCTTCTTCAGTTTCAAGCTCTTCTAGTTCCACTGTTGAATCATCCTCTGCTCCAGCTTCAAGTTCAACCAGTTCTGTTGAATCCTCATCTGTTGTTTCTTCTTCAGTTTCAAGCTCTTCTAGTTCCACTGTTGAATCATCCTCTGCTCCAGCTTCAAGTTCAACCAGTTCTGTTGAATCCTCGTCTGTTGTTGTTTCTTCTTCAGTTTCAAGCTCTTCTAGCTCCACTGTTGAATCATCTTCTGCTCCAGCTTCTGCTCCAGCTTCAAGTTCAACCAGTTCTGTTGAATCCTCATCTGTTGTTTCTTCTTCAGCTTCAGAATGTGTTTCTTCTGTTATTAGCTACACTACATCAGTTGTTGAAACTGTCACCTCAAGTGTTTCTGGTTCCGCTCAGGTTTCTTTGATCACTTCTATTGCAACCATCACTTCTACTGTTTCATGTGGTTTTGAATTTCCAGGATCTTCTGGTTCAGGTGATTTCACCACCTCTTCAACAACCTTGTCTAGTACTGGAACAAGTGCTTCTTATTTAACCACTAGTGGCACTGATGGCTCTGTCACTACTACTACCAAAACTAATCCAGGTTCAACTACGAGAGTTACTGTTACTGCCATTACAGAAACTACTGTCATCTGCCTTATTGCAGAATATCAAACATATTCACAAGGTGTTTTAACCGCAGTTCCACATTATAACAGTGATAGTAGTATCACTGCTTGGAAACAAACCTCGTCCAATTTTGTATTTGTTTCCACAAGTTGTGTTGAATCAAGTCAAGTAACTGTTACTTCATATGCTCCACATTATTTGTCATCTAACAATGTCTCATACATCACTACTGAGGTTGATATCACTCATATTTCAAAGTCCACTGAAACTTTCACTGAAACTGCTACCACTATTGTTCAATTACCATCAGGTCAAATTCCAACTGAAACTGGAGTAACTGAAAGTGAAACTGGTATAAGTGCATATAATACTCCTGTTATTGCCACCACTACCACCACCTATCATCCATGTGAATTTTACTACACTACTACTGACTTTAATGGTGCTGTGACTGTTTGTGGTGCTTTGGCTACTTCCTCTACAGCAGCTGAATTTTATTACCCAACAACAGATTCAAAAGGTGAACCATGTACAAACACTGTTACTGCTTTTGCTGTCTCATCGTCAACCGCTGCTGCTGAATTCACATACACTACAGTTGGATCAAATGGTGAAACTTCAACTGTTTCAATCACTGCTACTTTAATGACTTCAACTGATGCTAGTAGTTTCGCATATACTACCGTTGGACCTGATGGTACTACAACCACTATGATCCCACAACTTACTGCTACTACTGGTGCAGCATCTGGAATCTCAGTATCTAAAAAATTATTAGCATTTTTCACAATGATTGTTTTTACACTAGTTTACTAAGGTGGACAGTTGCATTTTTTATCGCATTTGAAGTTTCCAGCTTTTTTCAGCCATTTATCATTATTGCAATCATTTTATTTCATTTTCCTTATTCTAGTATCTACTACTTTTTTTTTCATTTTTACGTTTCATCATACAACTTCTGCTGCCAAATTATAAAAGTTTCTTTATAAATAATGGAGTGTATGCACTTTTGCAGTTAATATTTACTATTTCAAATTCTACCTCAAGATTTTCATTCTTTGAACTGATTAAATTTGGTTCCAAATTCATTTCTTTAAAAAAGATTCATGTCATTAAACTTTTCACAAATGTTATAAGTTATACTATTCAATTATAATTTGTAGAATTAAACCCTAAAACTTGGTTCCACCCTAGTATCTATACATAGTTTTTTATCGTTTGAAAAACATATACATCTAAGACAATGTTCCTAAATTATTTATCTACAATATCTGTTCAACAAGATGATGTTTTAAAATACACTATAAATTACCAGTTAGTGACATCTTCAGCTTCTCCAAAAATGGATTCTTTGACATCTCCTAACGCTTCTTCTTTCCAGGGAATACCTTCTTCATTCATGATACTACTTAGGTTTTCTTTCAAAAAATCCACAATCAATTTATTAATTGCAGCAAACTCTAATAAGAAGGCATCATGACCTTCTGGAGAAATAATTTGCTCCAATCTGGCATTTGGCATATATTCAGCAATTGTTTCTTGTTCGGTGAAAGTGAATAATCCATCCGAACTAATTCCAACAATTAAAGCAGGTTGTTTTAAGGTTGATAAAGCTTCTTCTATGGAATCAGTTCTATCTCTTGAAATGTCATGTGTGTCCAATTTTCTTGATATAGAAATATAACAGTTAGCATCAAATCTTTGAATGAATTTATCGCCTTGATAACGTAAATAACTTTGAGCAGAAAAATAAGTTTGATGTCTTTTCGGTAATATAGAGGATGCATTGGAAGATTGTGAATCAGTTGAAGGAGATCTTGGAGATTCTTCATTTGTAGTATGTAATTTTCTTCCGTTTCTATGACCTTCATTATGAATGGCCCAATTTTCTTCTTGAATAGTTGATGGGGCTCTACCATTGATTTCTGGATATTGTTTTGATTTTGGAGGATCTTTTCTTCCAAATCTCTGCTCAAAGCTGTTTCTTGAGCGGTAAGTTAGTAAAGCAGTCATTCTCGCAGCTGTTAAACCATCTTTCGGTTGATTGTTAAGCTCATAGTAACCATCTAAATATTTTGGATCTGAATAAATACATTGACGCTGGGCCTCACCCCAAGAGATACACCAAGCTGAATTTCGGGCACTAGTTGCAAGTGCAACAATATTCTTAACATAATCCTGTCCAAAAAAAGACCATTCTAAAACTAGCATTCCTCCCATTGAACCTCCAATCACTACTGCAATCTGCTTGATTCCTAAATCGTCCAATATAAGTTTGTGAATATTGACATCATCTCTTACAGTACATAGAGGAAACTCTGGACCATATCTTCTGTTTGTATCAGGGTTTAGAGTGACTGGACTGGCAGATCCATAAGGAGAACCTAATGAATTTAAACAGATAATGAAGAACTTTGTTGGATCAAAGGCTCTTCCTGATCCTAGAAGAGGTCCCCACCAGTCGGAAACATCTGCAGAGCCTGTTAGAGCGTGACATATTACCATACAGTTGTTTGCCTTCTCATTCAAAGCACCCCAAGTCTTGTACGCAACGGGCACATTGGTCAGAACTTCTCCAGATTCCAGTGTGAAAGCTGGGATTATTGCAATCTTTTGAGCGTTGACTAGCTTGCTGTAAGGGTTTTCGGTCTCTTCAGCAATGTGTGTGTATGTCATTGTGAGTTAATCTGAGAGAGCTGTGTATGAGCTGCGTGGCCTTCAAGAAAAAGTTTAAAGAAGTGAAAAAACAATGTTATATATATATGGTAGATGAAACTTGGAACTTCAACTCCCATTAATGGTGTACACACTGGACTCTGGAGTCTTGTACTGTTTATATTTTTTACACTGAAGATACATTATTTAAGGCAAGTTCAGAGTCATCGAAATATTATCAGCCAAACTGTGGCAGATTTTCCGCAACAGGCAGCTCTGCGATCATGTGAGCAGAAGCTTTGCAGGCCAGAGCCCAGCAGTGAGCACTGCAGTCTGGTAAGTTCAATAATGTAACCCCGTGAGCTGTAGGCTGGCTGTAACTGAAAAATCTAACATCAAGCCAGCGTCTCTTGTCTTGTTGATGGTAAAATCTGGGTTTTTGGCCATGCTCCTTGCACATGAACGGCTCTCTCTGCCTCTGGAGTTTGGAGTCTGAAAGAAATCTTTCTGTCTTTTCTGGCAGGGTTTTACAGAATTTGATTTTTTACAGCACTTGGAATTTGGAGCCCAGTTCAATTTTGGCTAATTTTCATTTTTTTTGCCTATACATAATACATATGTAGACAGTGATGTGTACAATATATATTATACATAATTGTACTATATGTAGATAAAGTACTATTTTAAAATTTCAACAGGAAAAAAAAAAATAAAAAAAAACTGGTCAAAAAAAACTGGTTAAAAAAACCTATATTGTACATATGTATAAAAAGCTGGAAAGTTTCAAGAAAGATGTTTGAGGAAGTTGCAGCTCAAGTAGCACCAACCAGTCCACATGGAACTAGTGGAGAAAGTTTTCGAAAGCGTCAGGAGTACCGTAACAAGCAGGAGGAGAAGCGTAAAGTGCTCAAACATGTCAGAATTGATTCAGATTCTGTAAAGCAAGATGGTGACAAAGGAACTGATGCTGCTGATTTAGAAATGGATCTACCAAGAAAAAGATTTTATAGACAAAGAGCGCATTCCAATCCTTTTTCAGACCATCAGTTGGAATACCCATTGAGTCCAGATCATATGGATTGGTCAAAATTCTATCCAAAGTTTTATGATGAACAAACTCAAAAAATGACGAAAAAAGTTACCATTGCAGATGTAGGATGTGGTTTTGGAGGTTTATTGATTGATCTATCGCCTTCTTTTCCAGACAACTTGATTTTAGGAATGGAAATTAGAGTTCAAGTAACACATTATGTTGAAGATAGAATCATTGCATTAAGACAAAAAAATGCTGAAAACAATGGTTATCAGAATATTAATGTTTTAAGAGGAAATGCAATGAAGTTTTTACCAAATTTTTTCCAAAAATCTCAATTAGAAAAGATTTTTTTCTGTTTTCCTGATCCACATTTCAAACAAAGAAAACATAAAGCAAGAATTATTACAAATACTTTGTTATCTGAGTATGCTTTTGTTTTGAAAGAAGGTGGCTTAATATACACAATCACTGATGTTTTGGACTTACATAATTGGATGGTTAAACATTTAGATGAACATCCTTTATTTGAAAGAGTTGATGAAGAATTTGAACAACAAGATAAATGTGTTCAAATTATGACAAATAGTACAGAAGAAGGTAAGAAAGTTAGTCGTAATAAAGGTAGCAAATATATTAAAGTTTATAAAAGATTGCCAAATCCTTTATGATTTTTATTTTTCCAGATTTTGGTGTGCTATTTAGAAATTGTTTAGATTTTAATTCATGACTGAGAAAAAAAAAAAAAAAAAACGATTAAACTTCTTCTGTCGTAAAACTTTCTTGATCTGAGTTAAAGGCGCTGTCAGTACCTTGGATATTGTGATTTTGTGTTGGTTGTGAATAATCATGATTTTTTTTCAAAACTTTTCCGATTACTGAAGAAATTGTTGTACTTGATCTTCTGATTGATGAAGCTATTGATTTCTGATCAATATCATTTTTATATTTAATAATTTCTTCAATTTGTGGAGGTTCAATCTCCTGTATAAATTGACTTTGAGATTGGGATTGTTGTACCATTTGCAAAGAAGAATTTGCATTGACGTTGTTCATAAAAACATTTTCATTTGGACTTAATAAAGCTTGTTGACGTTGTAAAGCAGCATTGGATAGGCTTTTCTGTATATTTGAATTATCTAGAAACTCAGCATCATTATTATTATGATGATGATTTGAGGTTGTTTGATAGTTAAAAGTGGAGCTAGCTGAACTACTAACAAAACTTGATGATTTATCATCAAATAACGAATCCATATCTTCTAGAGAAACTCCAGCAGTCTCTGGGTATAAATAAAAAACAACAAAAAATGAAATGAAACATGAGGTTGAATGAATCAGATACAATCTCCAAGTGATAATTTCTTGCAAAATTGGAGTCATTTCACCCACTAACCAATTAAAAATCCAATTTGATGCTGTTGATAAAGAAGAAACTTTAGCTCTAATTGACGAAGGAGATATCTCAGTACCAATCAACCAAGCAACAGGCCCCCATGATATACCAAATCCTGCGTTAAATATGAACACCAAAAACACAACAATATGTCTCGTTTTTTCAGTATTGACATATAAAGCATAAGAAATTGCAGTTAAAGATAGACCCATAATTATTGAACCTGATAATAAAATTGGACGTCTTCCCCATTTATCAATAACAACACATGGAACTAATGTACTCAAAACATAAAAGATAGAATTGAAACCTGTCATTAGTAAAGCATCTCTACCAAGCCAACCTGCTTGCTCAAAAACTAAAGGAGCATAATAAGAAATAACGTTAATACCATTTAATTGAGCAAAAGCTTGGGCAGAAGTGGCAATGAGAATTCTTTGCTTGTATCTTTTAAACATATAAGAGTAAGAGCTTTCACCCTCCAATCTATGAATTATAACAGTTTCTTTGATATCTTTATACTCTTTTCTGGCAATTTCACTTGAAACATCGCCATTAGCAAGTAAATCAGCAATAACAACAATTCCTTCAGTGTCATGATCGTGAGATAATAGCCATCTTGGCGACTCAACAATGATGTAAGAGCCCCAAAATAAAACTAAAGCGATTAAACCTTGAATACCTAAAGGAATTCTCCAAGCTAAATTTGAATCTAAGAACGAACAAAAATAATCAGACCAAACGGAACTAGCATACCCAATAATATTCCCTGTAAATTCAACGCAAGCTAGTCTTCCACGAGAGTGTGGAGGAGATATCTCTGTTTGATATACTGGTACAACAGAAGTTAAAAAGCCAATACCAAACCCACTAATTAATCTAGCAAATGTTAACATGCGGAAAGAAGTCGAGAAGCATTGTAAAAATCCGCCAACAAAAAAAATGAAAGCCCCATGTCTGATAGTTCTTCTTCTTCCAAATTTATCACTAATTTTACCAGATAATAATGAAGTGATTAATGCACCAATTTCTAGAATAGCCACCATTGTTCCAATTTGAGCACTGGTTGGGTTTGCAAAGTAGTGCTTAAACATTGAGTTTGTAAGTAGGCCACTCATAACCCCTTGCTCAAATCCAAATAGTAAGACACCTACGCTGACGAAGCAAGTGGTAAAATAAAGAAGTGGTTTACCCACAAGATAGCTCTCCTGTACAGTGAGCTGCTGATAACCGTCTGTCATTGTTGAAGACTGGAATATTGTGTGATGAGAAGAATGACAGCTTTTTCACTTATTATCGTATGGTAGTATCACCTACTGTTTATATTGAAGTCAATATGATAAATATTAGAGACTATGAATATTTCAATTTTCAACTTTTAATGTAAATTGTTTAAACTTTATTCTGGATTCCTGCTGCCTGCAGCTTTAATTCAAATTTTGATTATAATATTGATTTTACTAATTTATTCGGTTTTTGGCAGAATAAAAAATTTGACGTCATTTGAATCTGGAAACGCGGTTGATTTACAGATTACGTCTTCCGTTTTTTTGGATGTTCAGTTCAAAACTTCAACACAGATTAAATCCAACTTCCAGAAAGGACTTAAATATTGAGGTTTAGCTACTACATAGCGCGTTCTACCGTGTACTCATTTAGTTAATAGATGTTATCATGTCAAGTAATAATTATTAAGCACTAATTATTCAGAGAGAGAAATTGTTTCCCACCTTTATCTGCTATCTCCCGATTGGGTAACTTACTCCATTTGAAGAGATTTATTTTCTCTCAAGACTCGTCACTCGACTCTCGACGTCTTTCAAATTGGACCTTCTAGTTACTAGTTACGAGTTACAACTTACTACCTTATATAGTTATTGTTATAGATATCTATAGATATGGTTATGGTCTCGTGTTTAACAACCATTTGAAGTAAAGGATTCCTAAAATATACTGATTAGTTGATTGCTACATTAAGTGAATTGCTGAGTTGCTACTTCTACCAACTATTCAAAGTGTATACTAATTCCCCTTAACTAGTTTTCCTTTGAGAAACTGGGGTTTGAATAATATAAGTAATTGTTTATTAAGTTATGCTGTTGATGTAAAATCGTCTATTCTCTTAAATATCTCATCTATATTGGAATTACTCTACTTCTTATATAGTTGAACCTCGGAAATACAGATGCCTATTGGTACTTACCCGTACATAATGCTTCTGTATAACGACAATTTATTAAGTTATAGTTACTCCAGAAACGTTACCCAATATTCCCATTATTCTTACCCACACATTAAGTTAAGCTTGAATAACCTACAAGCGCTACTATCTTCACGGACAAGTTTACCTTAACAGATATTATTAAATATAATATATATATTTATAATAGTATATATTTGAAGCTTACGCGGTTGAATTAAACGTCATTATTTTGGAATATTGTATTTTTTTTCTACTCTCACCACATGAATATTTATTAAATTAGACTATGCCACAAAATGTTTCTTATATAAAAATTATTATAATTATTAGCGCCTTTAAAGTTTAGTGAGATTTTATTATATATTAAGTGGGTAATGTTCAATGTAATTCGACACGTCGCACTATTTAATGCGTCCAGCTTGACAAAACCAAAATTATATATCTAACGGCCAAAAATAATAAAAACGGGCAGCTCCTAGAAAATAACTACAGGACCAAAATTCCATACAAAAACTAAGTTTTCCAGGCCACTAAAAGTTTCTTGAAAAAGACATAATTCTAAAGTTCTCAGTGAACGCTACTCATTGGTGGTTTTTGCTGCTTGAAAGGATTGCAATTGAGTGTGCTGCTACAAGTATGATAATTGTAGTTTGAATCTTTCTCTTTTGTATTACATAATCTCTATAGTTAAGAGTAAATTTGATTTTTTTGTCAATGCTACTTCTAAGTTCTGAGTTTCTGAATAAATTGCTTAAAAATTGTCCCCAAAATAATATAACTGCAAAAACTAAGCAAAAAACAGCATGGACGAAGAATACGACGTCATTGTTTTAGGTGAGTCTGTATCATAAATGCTTAACAACTGTCATGGTCACTAACTCTCGCTTTAGGAACCGGTGAGTCTTGAAATAAATAAAATTTATACAATCAATATCATGATTGATCATAAATATTAACAGATTGTGTTCACAGGTTTAACCGAATGTGTTCTATCAGGATTGCTATCTGTGGATGGTAAAAAAGTTCTCCATATTGACCGTCAAGACTACTACGGAGGGTAGGTTAAATCATCAGTTCATTCCATTCATGTTCCATTTCAATATTCAGTAATATTAACTTTCTTCAAAACAGTGAATCTGCTTCTTTGAACTTAAAACAACTTTATGAAAAATTCAAACCAGGTAAAACCCCTGATGAATCTTTGGGCAGAAGTCGTGATTGGTGTGTTGATTTGATCCCTAAATTCTTGATGGCAAACGGTGAATTAACTAATATTCTTGTCCATACTAATGTCACAAGATATGTGGAGTTCAAACAAATAGAAGGTTCATTTGTCTACAGATACGGAAAACCTTCAAAAGTTCCAGCCACCGAATATGAAGCCATTGCTTCTTCTTTAATTGGTTTATTTGAAAAAAGACGCTTAAAAAACTTCTTACAATATGTTGCTAATTATAAAGATGAAGAAGTTTCAACTCATAAAGGATTGAACTTAGACAAAAATACTACTGATGAGGTCTATAATAAATTTGGTTTAGAAGAGGGTACCAAAAATTTTATTGGTCATGCCATGGCTTTATATGATAATGATGATTATTTACAAGAACCTGCCAGAAGTGCCATTGAAAGAATCATTTTATATGTTCAATCCGTTGCAAGATATGGGAAATCTCCCTATTTATATCCTTTATATGGTTTAGGTGAGTTACCTCAAGGTTTTTCAAGATTAAGTGCTATCTATGGTGGAACTTTTATGTTAGGAACTCCTGTTAAAGAAGTTCTTTATGATGAAAATGATAAAGTTTCTGGCTTGAAAATTGAATTAGAAGGTAAAATTGAAATTGTTAAGTCAAAAATTGTTTTATCTGATCCAACTTATTTTCCTAAAAAGGTTTCTAAAAAGGAACAATTAATAAGAACTATCTCAATTTTAGATTCTTTACCTTTGAAGAATGGTGAAAATTCTGCTCAAATTATTTTACCAGGTAAAGAAATTGGTAGAAAGAATGATATTTATATAGCTTTGATTGGGTCTGAACATAAAGTTGCCCCTCCTGGTAAATTTGTTGCAATTGTTTCAACCTTGATTGAAGGTGATAAACCTCCTCATTTACAATTAGAACCGGCCTATAAATTATTGAATATTAAATCTTTTGAATACACTTTTATGGGTTTAAGTGATATTTTCGAACCAATTGAGGATGGTTCAAAAGATGGTGTTTTCATTTCCAAATCTTACGATGCAAGTTCTCATTTTGAAACTGTCACTGAAGATATTAAAGATTTATACTTTAGAGTCACTGGAAGTCCTTTAAAACTAACCAAACTGGATGAAGGAGAATTCAATGCTACTGCTTAATTTCTCGCATAGATCAAGAAATGGTTTTTATTTCAAAATATTCTTTTTTGCAACTCAAATGTATGTTTAAAGGATTGAAACTGTATTTATTATTAACTACGTATTTCGTATGCATGAATAATTGAGTTCATCGTTAACATCACGTGAAAGATATATATTGATTATTAAAAAAAATATGACATGACCTGAATTAGCATTGAAATATTATTTTGAAATTAATCTGAAATAATATGATATACAATGATATAAAGGTATTGATGATTTATGTAGTTAACTTTGTAGTCTTCTTTTCTCTCTCTTTTTAAAAAAGTTGAGATTAGTCGATGCAATCTCAAAAACAAAGAAATTGAATTTAATCAGTTCTTGATTTAGTGTTAGAGCTTATTGGGAGAGACATATCAAATTGGCTTTCGACAGATGTATTTGATGTATTTGATGATCTTGAAATTGATGTTGATTCTCCAACTTCATTTTCAAATACTGATAGTGCAGGTGATGCAGTACTCGATGATAAATCAATTTCTCCATCCAATATAGCTGAATTATTTGGTGTAATTGGAGCAACTCTTGTTTGTCTAGAGATGACATTCAATTCCACATCACCTAATGATCTTTGAGAAGAAAATGATGCATGACTTTCTATATCACTAAATGAATCAATTTCCAACGGATCATTATTGAAAATATCATAAAATCTAATGGTGGAATATGACCAACGATTGACAACTGTTTTTTCATTAATTGGTAGATGCTTGTATTTAGTATACTCAAAAATAACAAACGATAAAAATGAACCTGCCATCAAATCAATAAAATAATGATGTGTTAAATACATTGTACACCACCATAGCCACATAACATAACAAATGAAAACTGGTGTTAGTTTTGGAAACAGATATGACATGAATAAAGCTTCCATAGTGGCAGTGCCTGAATGCAATGAAGGGAAAGCACCGAAAACAACTGGTGAATTTTTACTAAAATTTGTTGTATATAAATCAATACCTAATAAGGTGTCAATTCTTGCTAATCCACCAGCAGAACCCAACATTGAATAATTAGCAGGATCCAAACCATGTAAAATTTTATACCAAGGAGGTGCAGCTGGAAAGATCAACTGGATTATAACACCAGCTAAATTCATATATCCAAATGCAAATGCAAAACCTCTAAGACAAGTAGGTGGTCCCCATAAAAATAAGAAGCCTGCAACAAAAAAGGGACATCCAAAATGAATTAATCCATAAGGAATCCAAGCTAAGATATCAAAGAATGCAGAAGTTTTTGCAGCTAAAATTTGACTTAAATTATCACCGTATAAAACTGTTTCCATTGCTGGTAAAACTTTGACAGTGATTGGTGGCCTATAAGCTGAAGGTATTCCAGTTGATGTGAAAAAAAATAATAACCAAGTGAAAATTGGTAATGCATTTAAAAAAAATTGTGAGGTTAATGGAACTAATAAAGCTAAAAGGAATGCTAAAACGGCTAGTGACTTTATGAAAACATTGGCTGGATTTAGAAAAAACGTTAAAGTTAAAAAAAATGTCAATGTGGAATAATGAATGAAATCGTTTCTTGTTGCTTTATAGTTTCTCAATTTTTCAATTGAGGTTTTTGGATTCAAGCCAAAATCTAAGTCTGCGATTGTTGCACCAGCAGGTCTTTCTGAAAGAAAGTACCTCTTGACGTACTCAGCCATAACACTATACTATATCCCGGGAAAACACAGTTATAGCAGATGATTGTTTGACGGTTGTAAATGGACTGTAATTGTTCTCAATTATGATCTAAAGAAAAAACTAAGCACACACAGGAATGGAAAAGAAAGGACTGAGGTTCCAGAATTCAAAAAATATGAGCTTGAAAAATAAAATGAAATGAGTTGCTATCAGGTAATGTTAAAAGGTAGTTCGGAATGATTTCACGTCGCGAATATTGAGGAAAAATTGGTATGTATTGCAAAAAAGTTGTTTTTGTTTTTTTTTTTGTTTTTAGAAGCAAAAAAAAATCCAAAAAGAAACGAAAAAAACTGAAAAAAACAAAAAAAAGCAAGTTAGTTACCGTTTGAGGAAATTATGACGCGCTAAAACATAACTTTTGTCGTAAAAATAGGAGTAAAGCTGCCGTTTTTAACAAAAGCTGCCATTTTGGCGAAAAAAGATTAAAATTGAATTCTAAACCAAATTATTTTTAATATTAAGCAATTGTTTGAAATTAGTTTGGTGGTAACTACAATTGAACGAGTAGAAGATGACTGCTGTTTCTACAGAGAGACGCGCTCGCAGAGATCGGGCATTGACACAGAGATACAAGGATTTTCTGGAGACACAGGCGAATTATCTGGAGGATGACCAAGATTCAAAAAATGAGAAAGAACCTGAAATCGAAGAATCTGTTAGGTGTTTGGTTTGTGGAACCACAGATGAGAATTACGATGAAGAGTCAGATGAACGTGATATGGTGCAGTGTGATAATTGTAACACATGGCAACATAATGAATGTGTTTTGAAAGGAATGAAGAAATTACCAAAGTTTTATTATTGTCATGTTTGTGACCCAGAAAATCCAAGATATTCAGCACTCAAATTTAACATTGATCCTCAGCCTTATATAGAGAAACAGTTAAAAAGAAAAGAGCTAGTTAACAATGCTTTAACTGCACCACAGGGTCAGGAAGATGATGAAGAAGATGCCGAGTTTGATCAAAAAGATGATCAAGATGAAGATGAAGATGAAGCTGAAGATGAGGATGAGGAGGATGACGGTGATTTTTTAAAGAATATAAAAGAGGTCGATGATCTGGAATCTTTAACAAGCACAAGACCCAAGAGAAACCGTGAATTATCAAGAAAATCCCATAAAAATAAACTAGTTTATCTTAATATGAATGATCACGATTTTATTGAAGGTCAAAGATCTAGTAAGAAACCTCGTAATTCAGCTTCATCCAATTCTTCCTCCTTTAAAAAAAAAGGAGAGCAACTTAAAATTGATGAGATAACTTCAAAAGCAAGAGAAGCCGTTAAAAAAAGGTTCCAACTGATGTTCAAAACTTTGTTCACTGAACATGAAAGTTTAGTTAAATTTCCAAAAGAAGATATTGATAAGTTCAGTGAACAATGGGCAATTCAATTAGAAGAGGAATTATACAAAGCCAATCATGATTTAATTACAATGAGATTAACTAAAGATTACAAAGAAGTCAGCTTAAGAATTTTTGTTAATGTTAAAGATAAAAAAAACTCAAAGTTAAGAGAATCAATTATCAAAAGAGAGATTTTATTTAAAAAGCTAGTGAGGTTATCAGTTAATGAGTTGTTAAACCCGGATTTGAAGAAAGAAAAAGAAGAAGCAATAAGGGAATCTATTGAATCTGCTACTATTGAAAGACAACAAGTTTCAAATATCAGAAGAACCCATAAAGGTGATGTTTTAATAGAAAATGAAGCAGATCAAGATAACAACAATGTTTTACTTGGAACAAACAATACTTTTGATTTTAATCTTGGTAACATTACAGTTGATAATGATGGGAATAAAAAAGAAGTAAAGGAAAAAAATAGAACTAAAAGAAATACTGACAGAGTAAATATTGCGGATAGTAATAATGATGATGGTACAGAAGAAGACGATGAAGAAATTAGCATTGCAAAAAATGAAGACCACGAGGAAGAAGTAAAGAAACAAGACAAAGGGAAATCATTTGGATCAAGCTACCATAAAATAATTAAAAATGAGTACGACTATGTCAATAACAGCTCCAATATAAATAACCATGATATTATTGAAGATGATGATGAGTTTGAAAGATTATTAGGAGCTAGTATTGCTTCATCAAAACAATCAGTCTCAAAACCACTACAGTATAATGAAGATAAAGATGACGCTGAAAATGAAGATGATGAGTATGATCCAACTGAAAACATGGTGATACCAACTGAGAAAATATGGCAAGGTCAAACCATTTTTACTGGTTTCACAAATTTCAAATCTTACTTAACAGTGGAAAATTTCACTAGAAATACATTAGTTGAAAACTCGAGTTTAAGTAAGTTTGTATTTGATAAGTTGAAACCCATTGAAATTGAAGGTAGATTGGATATACAAAAAGGTGATGAATATATAAATAAAGTTTCGAAATCAAGAAACTTTTTGTTATTAAAACTAAACTTTGATAGTTATAATGATTATGATGACCTAAATTTAAAAGGGTTCCAAAGATTATTTAACTATTACTACACTAAAGAAAAATATGGTGTTATAAAAAAATATAACGATTCATCAAGTGATTTTGTTAGGGATTTATATTTAATACCAATCAAAAACAAAATACCAAACTTCTTAACTTCCGAAGAATTTAATCATAGAGATATTTCAAAATTAGCTGATGGTCAAGAAAAATTGTTCATATTGGTTATCATGAAAAAGGACTCCAAACTATTGAAAACCTATTTGAATCCACCTCCCATTCCAACTGGATGTACACCAAATTTCGAGTTTTTATCTAATTTAAATCCAGTTGAGAAAGATATAGTGAATTCAATTTTTGAAAAATATCCACAAACGAGAATTGATTCAAATTTATTGATTGAACGTTTACAAAAACTAAGATAAAAAACTTATAATAAAACGTTTTGAAAGATCACAAAGAGATTGTAGTAGTAGACTAAAATAAATTACAATGGTTATTAAAACAAAAACAATATATGTAACAGGAATGAAGGGGTTTTTTATATTATACTTTATAAAAAGAGTTAGGCTTTAGCAGCAACTTTTTGGACAGCAAATCTTCTTTGTTTCTTCAAAACTAAAACTTGAAATCTTTCAAAATCTGTTAAAGCAGCACGTCTTTCTCTTTGAGCAATTTTTTTAGCCCAAGATGAAGCAGCCCACTTAGATTCGATTTCAGCAGCAGTGAACTTTTTAGCAACAGTGGCTGATTTAGAGCCTCTTGGTAATGAGAAAGTCAATGGAGTCAAAACAACATGTGCTAAAGAAATAGATTGACGTGGAACACCAGTAGTTGGACCATCAACTAAAGCCTGTTATATAGTTAGTATTTTTGCAAAAAAAAAAAAAAAAAAAAAACTAGTAATATTTAATGATGTGTGTTGGATGTTTGGCTTGAGAAACATGTTTAGTGATAAACTATGATTCAAAAAATACCTTGATTGAAACATAATAAAGCACGATGGTAATCTTTATAATAAATATAATTTATGATGCATCATAAAAGAATGACAGATCCGACAAGTTGCAAAACACAGCTCTCACGCCTCAAAACAACAAACTCGTTTAAGTGCTCTTCTAACATAAAACTCTTGAACTCCAAACACATTGTCATTTGATATCCTATGAACTTCTAATATGATTGACATACTCTTTTGTGATCAATGATTTCAACAATGGTTGCTAATTTACCTTTGTAGGCACCTTTGTTGACAAGGACAACACGGCCAACTTCGACCAATCTCCAGTTACTGGCTTTGACAGAGGTTTCTTGAGACATTTCTGCTACTTTGATTTACTAGGTGTATTTGATAAAACTAACTAATTATTTCATTTTTCATTTGGTTTTCTTTTGCGGCGTTGTGTGAGAATTTCAAAAAAAAGTTGCGTCACACCTGGACATTACAATTATGTTGCACCAGAAATACAGAAATCTGCAGTCACACTGAGACACATCCTCACACTACAGATTGTGCACTCTGAAAATAAATACAAAATGAGAAATTTCATTTCTTACAAGTTGTAATTTGGACTGTTTGCAGGTGCCAGGGAGTTGGAACTTGGAACTTGGAACTTAGAAGCGCACAAAGTACAACAAGTAAGCCATATAATACACAGTTGCACGGATCTCTGTGATGATCTAATTTGCGATTGAGTGCTGTGGGTTCGGACTCGCCGGTCCTTTAAGCTTTACAGGGCCCACAAGCAGATGCTATCATATTTGTTCTGAGTCGTGCTATATGTCAATCTTTGAAGGACCATATACTAACAGAAACCAGGTGAGTAAAGTTAATAGCAATATAGCAGCAATGTCTTCAAGTGATGAAAAAAAGTCGCCTTTTTTGACTGGTTCATGAAAATTCAAAACTTTAACACCAAGATCTACACTGATTGAAGCTTTTTTTGCTAGCTTTTGAGGAAAAATAATTGATTCTCCATGGCAGATCTTACTAACATAGGTTTATAGTAAATTTTCAGACATTTTGTGTTTTTCTACAAATATAAATATTGTTTGATCTATATTTCTTGAAATTTGTAGTACATTCGATTGAAGTCAAGTGCTGATGTTGCTATTATTGAAAGATATTACTGTTTGAATTACAAATAGGGTTCAAATGGCCTGCCTTGAGAGTTTGAGGATAAATGTCTCATTTGATGTCAGCAACACAAGGCACAGTCCAAACACTAAACTCAACATGCGAAATCGGAAGTACTGCGAAGCTCGAAATGTTAATGTTTTGACATAAAATTTTGGATTTACATATGTAGTATGTACATATATGATGTGTGTCACAATGTGTACTGTGTGCACTGTGTTCATGATTTTTTTTTTTTTTTTTTTTTTTTTTAATGTAACATCTATTAGTATTAATTCTATGATTTACGTAACTTAGTATGTAGTTGAATTAATTGACTCTTCCAATTATCTTTCCTTTTAATGTGATTTGCAACTTTGTTCTTTCTTTTTAATTTTTTATTCTATCTTCTATTTTGGAATCTTTTTTCAATCTATTATAATTTCCTTTTCATTTAATATTTTTCAGGAAAACCTCCTTGATTTGATCTAATTAATTAAACAATTGTTTGCAACGATTGCAATTTGCAAGTTGCCAGCTACAAGCCACTAGAAATTAAAAATGTCCAAGTATTCCATTCAAGAAAATGAGGCGAGTACCTAATAAATATTATCCGCGTTTGAAGACCCACTAACCACCACCATTCAGAACAACCAAAAATTTGAAAACTTGGCTTCCAAGTTATCAACATTCAGAAATATTAATCAAGATATCCAGAGCACAGCAGCACAAGACTCCACCTTGATTGATAGTATCACCAACAACGTGTCGCATTTGTATGACAATATAAAAAACTCATCTCACGGGTTGACACGGTCAATGCAATCGGGAAACAGCGTTTGGAGAATGATGGCTCTATCTTTATTAGCGTTTTTCATTTTATACACTTTATTCAAGTTTTTCTGAACTTTAAATAACTAGTTTGCATTTTATTCATGATGATTCAAAATCAGGAATTTACATTATAATTTCATTTACGCGTAGTTATTATATCAATTTGATCAATCATTGACCTCCTAAATTTTTTCCAAGTTTATAACTATCAATTGATTTTCCCCAGTTAATTTTCGATCTCGTGACTGGTAATTGTCTTCTTAAGGATTTGAAAGATTTCTCATTCAATTCAATTAATTTCACATTCAATTGCTTTTGATAAGAGTCCTCGATTTCTTTTATTGATTTGATGATTTGAATCAGTTCAATGTTTCCAATCTTATCAATGTACTCAACAGTTTTTAATCGAACATTTCCGTCTTCATAGAAATGAATATCAAGTTTGATTTCTCCCTTTAATTCTTTTGTTTCGATATTATAAAAGTATTTTGAAACCCATTTACCACACCAATAATTACTTGAGCTGAAACTTTCATCATTTATTATCAAGATTAGTTCTTTATCATTCTTCGAGTTCTCAATTGGATAAATTCCAAGAGCAACATTACCAGGATATCTATCAATGACATAGTTATTTAGCTCTTGAACAATTTTATCGAACGATGGGTCAATTTTCTCAATATCACTCACCTTACTAACGTCTTTGGTAAAATGGTTAATTCTAAATTTTTTACCAACAACTGAGCTCCAAAATAAATCTTCATCTGGAAGGTAATTGAATTCAGATAATACCACTGATTCACTATCAATTTTCACTGTAACACAATTATCAATGTTATACTGCTTAAGAGCATTTTCAATCTCAAAATTAACATTCTTACTGACAACTTTTTTGATATCCTCAATGACATTGCTCATCTATAGACATGTTAGAGTCCTACTAGTTTTAATTTAAAATCTATCTGATCTCAAACCTTTCAAGAAAGTTTAAAAAGATAAGAAAAAATTGAAGCCCAGCTTACCTCACCAGCAGGTGTGTCGCTAATGATGTCTTGGATGATTTCGTTCATAGAACTCATTGCAATGCTATTATCAGTAGTTTACACTTTCAAGTTCTGTATTCGTCGTATTATATTTTCTTTTACTGGAAAAAAAGGAGATCCCCCAAAAGTGTGTCCCGGATCACCTGGTGTTCATTCAACCAAAATTACATATATATACACTACTTACCAGGACTTAGTACTTACAGCTACTGAGGGTAGGGAGAATAACAAGATTTTTGGTACTTCTGAGGATGCAAGTTTGGAGCTGGAAGTTGTGCCTGAAATTGTTGAATTTGACGAGCAGGAGGAGCATCAGCTAATGGTTTGTTACTCTTGTATGCATTTATTGAATCACTCAAACGTTCATATTTCGTTGATGCGTCTTTCAGTTTGATATTCATATCCAGCAGTTCCTTCTTTCTCTCTCCATATTTGTCAATTAAAACAATAAGTTCTGGTTTAATTAATGCTAGTTGTTGATACAATCGTATAAATTCTTCATTTCCTGACAATCTTAACCAATCGTCAGTGCTTCTACAATCGGTCAATAGTGCTAGAAGCTTCGCAACATCAATGTTTTTCTGTAAAAGTTCATTTTCTTTTTTGATATCTTCAGCCATTTCAGCTGGTGTTGGCTCATATAATTGAGTTACATAATTGTTTGGAAACAACCCAACAGTCCCATAAAGCCAGCCTTTACACCAGTCATTATAAGTTCTTTCAAGAACTGTTATTATATCACCTTTTCTGAATTTTAAATCCCCAGGATCTTCACTGTTGAAATCATAAAGAGCACGTACTCTACTAGGAGATGTGGGACTTTGTGCCACATAAGGTGTAGTTGATGGACTAGTAACTTTTGGTTGCTGTTGAGATGACTGATAAGTGGAGTCTGCCAAAGATAATGCAATTGCTTCTTGAAGTTGTTTCTCTTCTTCTGATCTAGCAAAGGTATTGTTTCTGGAATGTTGAACAACAGGATCAGTTGAAGGTATATGGTATGAGTAGTTTGTTTTTACTGTTTTATAAGCATCTTGCATAGGTTTTAGCGAAGGATCGTTTTGGAACAACTTAGCAAGGTCAGTGATGACTTTGACTATCTCGACTTTGACCTGTTTATGTGTGTCTGCATCATTCAATTTGGATAACAGAAACCCTGTGAACTTCTTGGTTGCAATTTCTTGTCTCACCCTGGAGCCACAACTATCGGCAATGGAGAACAACAAGTCTAATGTACGTAGCTGAGTAGTACCGTTCTTGAGAGATAATCTTTGTTCTATCAAACTCAGCACTTGTTTTGACCCTTCTTCAGGCTCTTCAAGAACTTTATCGCATACGTTGTATATAAACTGCCAGTTTGTTTCTAGCAAAGTGCCTTCTGTAGCCTTGACTGTAAGCTGTTTTAGTCAAATCCTCGAATAATTAATGACTATCTATCTACTTAGATGATGAATTGAAAATAAACCTGTTACTTACCAACTGCCTGTTCTAGTTCCACACTGTAAACCATCCTGCTGAGTTTCTGTATCGCTTCAATGCTATTCGTGCTCTCAAAGTACAAAATACAATATGTCGAGTAACGAGTTATAACTTCTAAGTTTTGATTTGTTGCTTAAAAATGAACAATATTTTATTTATTTCAATTTTCAATTTTTAGTACCCCTATAGTTTGTAGATGTAAGTACAATCATTAATTAAGTTCCAAATTTTTTAGGAAAATCTCGAAAAACTTTTGAAAACAAAACAATTGCATTTTGCAGTACTTTTTATCAAAAACCCACGAGCTTTCAAAATGAGCAGACGCAGAAACTCATCTTTTGGCAACATGAATGTTGGTGACACCCGTGTTAGAAGTCTGAGCACTTCAAATGCATCGAAAAACGAAAAGGTGGCTTCTAATGAAAGAATCAAAAATCTACAGTGTAAAGCTAAAAATGACAGTGATTTTTTTGGAAAAATTTGGTCTGCTTACGTTGAGTTATCATTTTGTCACTCATGGTTTACTCCTGCTTTGATCTTGTTTGCAGTTTATTTTGCTTATTTGACAAGTGGGAATTATTCTGAATCAAATCCTTTACACATGTTTGTTGCTGTCTCATACCAAGTTGGAGATACTAATCAATATGGTAAAGGTATTAAAGATTTAGCATTTGTTGCGTTTTACATGATATTTTTCACGTTTTTGAGAGAATTTGTGATGCAAATTATTTTGAAACCTTTATCTAAATTAGTGGGTTTTAAAAAACCTGGAAAAATCAATAGATTTATGGAACAGACTTATTCAATTTTTTATTATGGTATTTCTGGTCCGTTTGGTATCTATATTATGTATCATAGTGACTTGTGGTTATTCAGAACCGATACTATGTATAGAACTTATCCAGATTTAACCAATGAATATTTATATAAAGTTTTTTATTTGGGTCAAGCTGCATTTTGGGCTCAACAGTCTGCTATTTTAGTTTTACAAGTTGAGAAACCAAGAAAAGATTTTAAAGAATTAATTCTACATCATATTATTACTATTGCATTGATTTGGTTATCTTATGTTTTCCATTTCACTAAAATGGGGTTAGCTGTTTATATTACAATGGATGTTTCTGATTTTTTTTTATCAGTTTCAAAAACTTTGAATTATTTAGACTCACGATTACAAGGTCCTTGGTTTATCGGTTTTGTTGCTTGTTGGATTTATTTACGTCATTATATCAATATCAAAATTCTATGGTCAGTATTAACTGAATTCAGAACAGTTGGGAGTTTTACTTTAAATTTTGCCACTCAGCAATATAAATGTTGGATTTCATTACCAATTGTTTTTGTATTAATTGGTGCTTTGCAACTGGTCAATTCTTACTGGTTATTTTTGATTTTTAGAATTTTATATCGTTTTGTTACAGGAAATGGAGCTCAAGATGTTCGTAGTGATGATGAAGATGATGATGATGATGAACCTTTTGAAGGACACAAGGATGATAAAAACAAATGAATGTAATAAAGTGATGTTGTTTTGTGTGATTTTCATGTATAAAAAAAAAAACACTTTTAATGATCGTGTGTGTACTATCTAGTAGCAAAATAAACTAATACTATATAAGTAAATAACTACATCAGGTAAATCTTAATAGATACATGAAGATTAGTTGATTAATGTACATTTTCCATGTTTTTCTTTTTTTCTTCGTTTGATGTATTACATGAATAATATCTATTTACAGTAAATTCATTAAGATACAGTTACTGTTGTTCCCGCAGTTTTTGATAAAGTTTCTAAGGTATTATTTGTGAAAGGAACGGCGTCAGCTAAAAAATTCTCAAAAGTGGATTGTTTTTCAGTATCCATTATTTTTCTCAGATATCTTTTGTAACCAGCTTCACCAGCTTTTGATAAAACACCAGCAATCAAAGAACAGGTTCGATTGGAGTCATCATTAGCTGGAATAGGATATGTGACCATTTCAGGGTCGAAATTAGTATCAATCAAACCAATGGTTGGAACATTTAATCTTTCAGCTTCCGACAGGGCAATTTGACTTTCCATTGGATTCAAAACAACCATTAAATCAGGCTTCATCACCTTTTTTTTTTCTTCAAGAGTTAAAGGTTTATTGGTTGGTTTACCAAATTCATCAATTTCCTTTCTTTCAGATAATTTTGAAACAATCAAGGAATTAGTTAAACTACCTGGAACCCATTGTTTATTGACAAAACAACCATTGACTCTTTGAGCTGCAATTTCTAAAGTACGTTTTAAACCTGCTTTTGATGAAATGAACAAGATCAACCCTCCATTTGCTGCAACTTCTTCTATGACTTTTGATGCCGTTTTTAAATGAAGCAAAGTTTGTTTCAAATCAATAATACTTAGACCTTTATATTTACCATAGACAAAAGGTTGGTTAACGGCATTATACAAACTAGTGGATTGACCTAAATGAGCACCAGCTGCTAAAAGTTTAGAAACGGTGATGTTTTCAATGGTTTCTGGGTAAAAAATATCGTGATGTGGAATATAAACATCTGATAGTTGAGAACCAACTTTATTATTGAACTCAAGGAAAAATTCACGACGTAAATACAATTCCTGTGGTGTATAAGGTTCATTTCTTGAAGATTTTTTCAAAAAAGGATATTTTTCACTCTTAGAATAGACGTTCGAATTCTGCGATCCTTCTGAGCTGGAGTTATCAATAACAGAATCAGATTTTTTGATTTCAACATTGATTTTAGAAGCATCCACGGTCACGAGTTGTTTGAAAAGTTGTTTTGCTTCTTCTGCCAGCTCTTTATTTAATAAAAGTTTTCTGGAAAACTCTGATCTTGGTTTGCCTGTAAATAAATCATAGAAGATTTCATCTTCTTTGACAAATTGTTCCCAACTTTTCAAAGTTTGCTCAAACAAGGGCTTATGTTCCCCAACTTCACTAGCTGGTATTTCTAGAGTTTCAAGTTTAGCTGTGGAGAGGGTTTTTGGATCCTCACCAACAGCGACAGACCCATTTGGAGTGATGGTTGCATTCAACACTCTTGTTGATGCAGAAAACGAACGAGCACCATAAAACGCTGGCTTCGCTGCAAATAAATTTGTTAAATTTGAGGTGGTATGAGTAACAGCTCACTGTTCACACTTACATATCACTCTGCTAAACATTATAGCTGCTGTGGAGTGCGTTGCAAAAAGTAAATTCACTAAAATCAGTAAATTTTCAATGGTTGAAAAATTTGAACAATTCACAGGGGTTTCCCGGTCTTTTTTGTTTTTTTGTTTTTTTGTTGAACTTTTAATATTATCAAATTTCATTTGAAATAATTGAGCATTGAGCATTGTGAGTGAAATAAAAGCTATGGTTTAGTCATTTAAGTTATAGAAGCTTAGATAATGATAGCAACTAAATAAACTTTATCATTCATAAGAAAAGAGATAACTACAAGATCAAGGTTGCTATGAACAATTAGTAGTGTATAGGCTCATATCAATAATATAAATAAGAAGTACAATTGCCAATTGTGAAAGCAATTGTACTTCACACAAGTAATTCGATCCAAGGAGAATTACAGTGACCAACAGGAATTATACTGTAATCATATCTACATCCCGTGTCTGAATTACCTAATCTTGAACAACTACTAAATCCTCACATTGAGTCTTGAGTCTTGAGCATTTGCCATTGAGCACGCTGCAGTGTGCACGATTAAAAAGTATATAAATCATTTTGTAGCTCAAAAGTTTTTCTTTTTTTCTTTTGAAAAAGTTCTGATTCTAACCAATAGAAAAACACACTTGAAGTGCCAAAAAATACACTTTTTGCATACCTATTAATAATAAATTTTGAATTAGCTTGAAGAGCATGTCAATGGATGGAAATGCAGCTGAAAGAGCTGCAGTTTGCTGAGCTGATTGATGAGCTGGTGATGTATGATAGTGATAGTATTGTGGTGATTTTGGCAGCACAAAACGGGTGCGAAATAACTCTTGCAAGACACAGATCCTCCTTGTTTTATGTTAGTTCTGTTAACAAGAACAAACTTGAAATAGTGTACATTGATTCTCTAAAAAAGCTGATGATGTATTTGGCAGACATTCAGTTTCAATGTCTACTTTCAAAAGACACGTTCTTCTACAAAAATTTGGCAATCTGGGGACTTTTCACGGAGTTTCAACAAAATTCTTTAGGTCTTCAGTACATGAATCTTATTCTCGATAAATTAAATAATTTGGAATTTGAGAATATTGTTTTAGGGGAATGTGAAATACCATCGGTAACTACTAATGCACATAAATGGGTTGATATCTAACCCAAAATCTTTGCAGCTTTCCAGCTTTTATAGTCTAATGCACTGTTATATTACTATTATACTATGTAACTAGTTTTTTGCCGCTTAGACTTCGTCTTTGCTCCATTTTTAAGTTAATGAAACTAAAATTCTCAAATTTTAGTGAAAAGTAAACCTCTATTTATTCTACAACGTATACATTTGGAATAAAACAAAAATATGATAATAATGGAGAGTTTAGCATCACCAATATTGGATTGTAATCTTTCAAAAGACTGAATTTTTCATCATGCTTTCAAAAGATTGAATTTTTCATCATGATTCATCATCACCCATATCTATTTCACTATTTTCATAATATTTGCCTTTTATAAATTCATCTGTAGATAAAATTTTCAATAAGATTTCCAGGTGTGCATTGTATAATCCAGTTTGTTCTTTTTCATTTTTATTCAGAAATCATAGTGTTTAGATAGGAGTGCATATTCAGCATATTCTTCACTATTATGAATTAAGAAAAAGTAGTTGATTCTTTTAATTGTGCAGTAGTTTCGGACGTGGTTTTTTACCTAATTTACCATTGATCATGCACTTAATTATGATTAATATTAAAAGAAGCTAGAATCTAGAAATCAAGACTTTTTATAAATTTCTACCAGCTCATTGTATTTCTGTTAAGTAACATAGCTTTGCTGCCAGTGCACCTATTACCTAATCTGGTTGAGTGGCAATCAAGTCGTTGATGTCTATGAGAATCTACCACACCGACCACGCTGGCTTATGATATTAACTTGTGCTCTCATAAAAGATAGACTTAGCTTTGGAAGCACTTGTTGTTCACTGATAAGACTCTTTCACATCAAGAGAAATCATTTAATTGATGATTGTGTCAGATCTTGAAAAGTAAACATTTTCCGCATTAGGTAACTTTCCAAACACGGTTAAATTTTTTTAATTTCCATTTTAATCTCAAAGGACGTATAGATTTTTCCTGGCTTAGTGAGTGGTACTGTTATATAGGTCCAGACTTATGAAATAGCATAGTTAAAATTCAAAAAATATAATGGGATTTTTTTAAGACATTTATCAAAACGTCAATCTTTGCCTTTGCTAGCAAATTTGACATGATTTTTGTCAGAAATTTTCATTTTTTTCAAAAATTTGCTTTTAAGTTTTAACTGTATGTAAAAATGGCCATTTCAACAACAATTTTGAACAGGTTAATTTCAAAAGATCTAAAGAAACCAAAGAGATGGGCTAGCCTAGTACTACAACTCTACATTTTCAGTAAAGCTACCACATAAGTTTGAATTTTTTTAATTTCTCAGTTTACCCGGTGGGGCGTTATTTTTATATTATAATTTTAAATTATTAATGTACACTGATTGAAGATTTTAAATAACTTTTTTTTGATAGATCAAACTTTCATGTTTTATCTATTTCTCAAGATTGATATCAACAATTTTGACTTCAGAAGTTTGGTTATCAAAGTACGCTTTGACACCAACTTTGAACTCGCTCGCAGCAACACCAAAAGTTTTTAAAATAAGTGCTTGCTGAACATCTAATTTCTTACCTTTCTCACAGACATGATATGGTTCTTCCAAAGTGATTTTACCAGCTTTAATTTTGGTTGGCAATTTAAATTTGTTTCTGAGGGTTGGTTCCATGGAGTGTGACATTGGCAGATCTTCTTCAATAGGAATTTGACCACCTCTAGTATAAATAATACCCGATGGAATGGTGAAGTCAACTGGGGATTTAGAATTGGCTCGAGAAAAATCTTGTCTTCTATAGTCAGTGAAATATGCAGTGACTGTATCAACATCTTCGTCTGTAAATAATAGTCCAGTTACACCAGTAGCATGTTTGGTAAATTTGGATAAGTTTTCTTTGTACTCTTCTTGAACATTGTTACCTAGCGCTTTCTCAAGAACCCTTCTTTTCCCCAGAATGAGCTTGGAACCAACCCAGTCATTTCTAATTTCTTGCAAGACTGGGGTTCTGACATCATCTAGATAGAACATCCACGCATATCTGTGTGAATCAAGGCCTTTTCTAATTTCATCAAAGATTCTCTCTTTATTTTCACGACCTTTTTTGTCTGTTTGCGCAAGTGTCACAAGTCTGGAACGCTTTGATCTAGGCATTTTTGTTATTCGTGTAAGCAAAGGTTTTTCAAGGGGTCCGTGACAAATTTATAGAATCGCAAAGCAATAAAACTGGAAAAAGTTAGTGTAACACAGCAAGAACAAAAAAACTCGTCTAAAAAATTTTATTAATTAAATTTTCGTTAACCAGTTTTTATTTTATTTTTTGATTGCGAGACACACTTACAAGTTACAACAATTCAGTTTTCAGTTTTCTTTGGAGCTTTCTTAAATGATTTTAGAGCTGTGTTCTCACACAAAACAACGGCTTTCCAGACACAGCAGTTAACACAGACACGAAAAGTACACTTCAAGCATTTGCTCAGGCACACGTGTCAGCTACAATCCTCAAACTCAACCGCAACTTTGAACAGTCAAAGCAGAGACGCTACTCAGTACAAACACAAAGATTCAATAATGCGCAAAGCCAAAAGTGCCTCAAAGACTACGATTAGAGGGCCAAATTGGAAGACACACTCGGCCAATTTTAACTCTATGCAGTTGGAAACACAGCAAAACAATGACAGCAGTAACAGTAACAGCAACAACAATAGCAGTAACAGTAACAGCAACAACAATAGCACCACCGACACCAGAGAAGACAAAAACAATAGTTTGATTGATAACAAGGGAATGGCTATAGATGAGGATGTTGTGATGGACTTCACTCAACAAGAGCATGATGGGAGTTTTGCAAATTCGAATGATGATCAAGAGGATCTGGAAGATGAAGAAGATCACGAGCATCAATCTTTGATGAGACTGCCAAGTCAATACAAACTTTCTACTCAAAACAATTATTTTCATGTGCCGAATAATTTGGAAAGTAGTGACCAAGATAGTGATGAAGAAGATCACGACGATATGATGAGGTCTGTTCATGGAAACTTCAATAATCTCGACAGTGAAGACGACGATTCGCATGGGTTCATTGATGAAGATGATGAAGAAAATGAACTGAGAGGTATTGGAAGTGCAGACGATGAAGAAGACTTTGTTGACAATTTTCAACATCGCAGAAACTTAACTCAAAATCTGGCTCGACTTTTCCCAGGAGCCATGGGATTTTTTGGTGGAATAGATACCGGAAGTTCAAATCATATTATTGAACTTACCAGGGAATTGAAAAACAGAGATAATCCACATTTAATACTAGAAGTTTTGAGTGAATTATCTGAATCTTTGCTAATGGTAAATGAAATCGGAGTTGAAGTATTACCAACATCAGAGTTGATCCATAACTTGATTGATATAATGACGGATTTTTTTTTTGATCCACATCTAGAAGCTCAGTTAATTGCTTGTAGATGTCTTTATAATCTGATGGAACTGAGAAATGATTTTGTTCATGTTGCTGTTAGGCTTGGAATCGTCGAGGCTTTGCAATCGAAATTGATAGATATAAGTTATATTGATCTCGCAGAACAATGTTTACAAACATTGGAGGTAATTTCCAAATTTGCTGGCTCCAAAATACTTGAGAAAGGTTGTTTAACTTCTTGTTTGCAATATATTGATTTTTTCACAGTCCACGCACAAAGAAAAGTGTTGGTTATCACAGCCAACTCTCTAAAAAGTTGCACTACAAAAACAGATTTTTTTTTAATTGAAGATATTTTCCCAACTTTGCAAAGAATTGTTGTTGAGTTTACTGATAATGCAGAAGTTGAGAATTGTTGGTTGGCTATCTCAAGAATTTTTTTTAATATGAAATCAGCTTCTTCAAACTTATCAAAACTTGTTTCTAATGAGTTAATTGAAAAAATGTTTCAAACAATCTCAAGCTCTAACACAACTTTCAACACAAAGTCAATGATTTTGAAAATTTTAGTAAACCTCTCTGAAAATAATAAAGAAATTTCCTCTCAAATATTGAAAAATCCAAATTTTATTAAATCAATACTCGCATTATTGAACAATTATAAGAAGCGAGAACAACCAGAAAACTTGCACTTATCTATCAACAATGATGAAAAACTAGCAAATGAATCAATTTCAATTGATACATTAATGGCTATTCCCAAGGAGTTGATTGTGGCTATGTTGCAACTATTCATCGGACTATTACCATCTTTATCTTCACACAAACCAGAAGACGGCATGTTTTCTCTGTTGTTAAAAGAGGATAAAATCAATAAAGATTATTCTGAAATTCAAGACTCCTACATCAATTTCACAAATTGCATTTTTGGTTTGATGTTGAGTGTTTATTCAACAACCGTTGTTTCTGATGTGCGTCGGCTCGTTTCAATAATTTTAATTAGAATCATATCTTCTTTTGATGATATTACGGTTTTAAAATCAAGGTTATCCATCGTTAACTTGTTGGCTTCAATTTTAGTTCAGAACAAGGGAGTGGTTCGGTCTGAAATCAAAAACTCTAATAGCACCCGATATTATTTTTTATTGGCTGCTTTCACCATAACAAACATGTTGATAAAGAAGGATTCAGAAACTTTTTTGGATGTTTTTGAAAGAGAGGGCCTAATAACAGATACCATTTCTATTCTCGAAAATTTGAGAGCAAATAAGTTTGAATCATTTTTGATGTCAACTACGCCATCAATTTCAAACACATCTTCGTTAACTGCCAAAGAAAAATCTGAACAAATGATCATCACAGAAGAAGAGAATTTAGATGCTGAAAGAAAAGATCAAGTTGGTACTCAGAAGCAAAAGCAACATGAAAACGATAATGAACAAGATGAAGAAGAACAAATAAATGAGGAGGAAGAAGAAGAATATCAAGAACAGAGACACACACAACGTCATGTTTTCACAAATACACACAGAAGACCAGATTCTTTTAGTGATAGACCTTATAACTTCAAGAAAGTTCCATTTGATCAGATAATACAAGCATTGATTTTTCATTGTGCGGAAATCGAAAGGCTATATCATTCTAAGAAGGCATCGGGATGTTCCAAATTGAATCACCTAAGAGTTTTAGACGAGTTGGGTGTTATCATCAAAGACTCAATTCTCATAAGATCCTATAGTTTTGAGGATTGGTTGGGATTCTGGAAAGCGTTTCAAAATTCATTATCAGGGGAAAACTTTACAATTTCAAGCTTCGAATTAATTGGATCAAGAATCATCCAAAATTTAGTTTATTTGTTTTGTGAAAATAGCAATGAGCTTTGCGTTGAATCTTTCAAACAAATTTTTCAAGGCGAGAAAATGAGATTTTTGGTTCAAAAGTTACAGGAAGCACTGAATAGATCAGAAACTTTTGAAATTTTGAACAGTGGTCTGAAAGTAAGTGATAATAAAACAAACTCTCTAGGGAAACAGTTGAACTTGAAATTGGTTTTAGGTGAAAAAGTTGATGATACATTTGATGGAATGGAACAATTTGTTATTGTTGTCCATGCCATTGCATCATTTGCAACAGTAAACTCGTTCATAAAAAAACGAATTGAAGCGCCTGCTGGCTTATTCAATGATTTAATGGGTCAATGTATCACACCAGAAACTAAAAATACGTGGTATACAGAGTTTTCAGTTGATGATAAGGTCATTCCCTATAATGCTACCGTTTTTGGTTCACTTTTCAGCAGCGCGAAATTGAAAAACTCAAAACTTGATTTATCAAAGTTTTGGAGTCAAGTGCATGAAATTAGATATAAAAAAGTTAATGGAACTGAACCAGACTCTCAAATTGAAAATAGATACTCCATAGAGTCTGGTTTGGAATTTGAGAACTTGAATCAACCGATCACTTTGAAAATCTTGGAATTATTGAAATTGTTACATGGCTTTGAACAGGAGAAAAACTTGACCCCCTATAATAACTTTTTTACAAACTTCAAATTGAATGCGAAAATGAACAGACAGTTAGAAGAACCATTGATTGTTGTTAGTGGTAATTTGCCGAACTGGGTCATTTGTATTACAAGAAAATTTCCTTTCTTGTTTTCTCTGGAAACAAGATTTTTTTTCTTACAATCAACTTCATTTGGGTATTCACGACTCATTCAATTGTGGAATAACAGAATTGAAAAAGAAACTGGAAGTAGTGAAAATTCAAATGCTGAAAGATTAGCTTTAGGCAGAATTTCAAGACACAAGATTAAAGTGTCAAGAGACCATTTGTTGGAAAGTTGCTATAAAGTTTTAGAAAGATTAGGAAACCATCCAAGCATTTTGGAATTTGAATTCATCGATGAAGCTGGATCGGGATTAGGTCCAACTTTAGAATTTTATTCCACAATCTCTAGGCTATTTTGTCAAAGAAAACTTGGATTATGGAGAACAACCAATTTTGCATTGGAAAATAATTTAGAAGCAAAACAATATACTGACTCAAAAACAGGTCTCTTTCCTGCTCCATTAGATAAGAAGGATGAAAACTATGCTATTAAAATGTCTCATTTTGGTAAATTAGGTAAATTCATAGCAAGATCCCTGTTGGACAACAGAATATTAGACTTGCCATTCAATCATGTTTTTTTTGAGCTTTGTGCTAAATTGATCAATGATCAAGGTTTGAAACTTGATTACCGGTATGGAATTTATAGTATATCTCAAATTGATTATCAGCTATATAAGTCTTTGAAATATATTGAAGAACATAAGAATCAAGTTGAAAGCTTGAACTTATCATTCACACTGCCAGGATATCCAGAAATTTCTTTGGTTGAAAATGGTTTTAATAAGGATGTCACTTCAAGCAACGTTGATTTTTACTTGAAAGAGGTGGTGGATTTAATGATTTTCAAAGGTGTTGAATCACAGATCAAGGCTTTTATTGATGGGTTTTCAGAAATTTTCCCTTATGCTTGTATGTTGATTTTTTCATCAAAAGAGTTGGTTGATTTATTTGGGCAACATGAGGAGGATTGGAGCTATGCAGCAATACTTTCAAGTGTACATGCTGATCACGGCTATACTATTGAATCACCTTTGGTTAAAGAATTGATCACTCTCATGTCCAGTTTTACAGGCCATCAAAGAAGACTATTTACACAATTTCTAACAGGGTCACCTAGATTACCAATTGGAGGTTTCAAAAACTTGAAACCAGTTTTTACCATTGTTTTAAAAGATAGTGAAGATGGACTTCAACCAGATGACTACTTACCTAGTGTTATGACCTGTGCTAATTACTTGAAGCTTCCTAAATACAGCTCAGTAGAAATTCTTAAAGAACGTGTTTTCAAAGCTATAGAAGAAGGAGCCGGAGCTTTTCTTTTATCATGAAATCTTACTAATATACGCCTATTTCATTCTGAGAATTCTGTAGCTACCTACTAGTGCACACTGCCCGTTCTTGAAGCTTGCTGGTCAACTCCTCGCAGTGTAGCCTCAGACGGGTAATCACATACCTAATACTTTTTAATCTATAACTCAGTATGGAATCTGGATTACGCTCACTGTCCGATGTTCATTATAGCTAAACTCACTGTACAGTGTACTGTGTACACCTACTATGGTGATTAATTGAATTTATTGATATCTTGAATCATTACTATAAAGAATAAGACATCTAATGTTACTAGTAAAAGGACATATTTTATAGGTAAAAAGTTCTTTTTAGTTCTAATACTCCTTGAAAAAAGATCACTTCTTGTCTTGTAAAGTTCTCTATATTGTAAATGAGTTCTATGTAGAAATATGGCGGTTAAGCTGGTATAAATACCTCAACAAGTCTGAGAATGGACGACGTTGTAGGTCTTCTGATCAGACTGGATATTATTGGTCCAATAAATTCAATCATCAGGGTAAAGTTGTTGTAGACATTTACCATGGCCACACAGGGTTACTCTAACAAGATCTTTAGCAGATTGAAGTAGAAGTCAGTAATTGGTGCAATGATGTCAAAGAATTGCTTATGGGTTTTATTAGATCATCAAAGGTGTGTTCATTAGCTAGCTTAACAAGGACTGAGGGAGAGCCTGAGAGGTAGGACGAAGTCTGAGCGAAATATTTATGTACATACATATGTACATAATCTCAACAAAATTAGCAGGCAAAATAAAATAAAATAAAATAAAATAAAACAAAACAAAACAAAACAGACCTGCGCGCTATTCACCTCCAACTGCTCATATTGAGAAGAGAGACAAGTGGTAATTTTGAAAACTGAAAGAGATTATACATAGCGTCATTTCCCGAACAGCTTAGAGCACAAATAGTTATAATCTCTTTGACATCCATTTTTACATCCATCGCTACAAAACCAAAGAATGGAACCAACAAGCAAACACGGAAAACAAGCCACGGAGCTTCAATCAGAAGAGCCCATAGGACTACTTGAAAAACAATTAGAGAATCATCTCAACACACTAAGACCTAGCGCTTATGAAGGAGCACCAACTTCGCCAGGAACCCTACCACGTTATCCAGGTACATTGAACGTTAATGCGCTCACAAGCTCGACCAACTCATTAGATGAAGTGGATGTGTTGACGGATTTATCCTCCAAGACTTTAGACCCCGGTAAATCATCTATTACGAGAGCCCAAGTTGATGAGATAATAGGCTCGTTGAATGATTCTGTAACCTTCAAAAGAGTTACAAGTACTTTATCACATTACT
Source organism: Starmera pachycereana (assembly GCA_030570535.1). Classification (NCBI taxonomy): domain Eukaryota; kingdom Fungi; phylum Ascomycota; class Saccharomycetes; order Phaffomycetales; family Phaffomycetaceae; genus Starmera; species Starmera pachycereana. The sequence continues at coordinate 34,624 of JAJLVW010000069.1, forward strand.
CAACAGGCTCTGAAGGGGAGGATGACTTTTTGGGTGTTGATGATGAGAATTTTAAGTTTGTTCCAAATGATAGCATGTACATGAATCTCATATGTCAAGAAACTGGTGATGATGCGGATGCATTCATTGATAAAACAGATAAACTTTTAACAGAAACTCATGAAAACATTTCAGACAATACAGTAGGATCACTCGAATTGAAAGAAGAGAAGACCGTAGGTATCATAAATACAGCGACGGCTGCTAAATTATTGCACTCAGAAGTTATTTTAACTGATGTTTCAACATCAAAAAATTTTAAGAACAATCTTGTTGTCAAGGAGGATCACGAACTAGAACTACAAGAACCATTTAAAATGAACAATTTTGAAACAGATACCAGCAGGTCTCTGAACTCTAACTCTTCCCTCAGTTCGCCTAAAATTACAATGACTGAGTTTGGTGTGAATGATGATAGTAGCTTGAATGGTTCAAAGGAAATCAAAAGCAGTTCGAATAATGTAGTGGAACAAGTCTTAGAAACTAGAGGTGGAAATAAACTGAATAATTTGAAAACAGAGTCGTTTATATCTACACCAGGTTCTGGATTTGAACATCAAATTATCAAGGATTTCATGGACTCAGAGGCAGAAACAAAAGATAACAGCAGAATTTATTCATTATCTGATTTGGATTTACATGAGAAAACGTTGGATAGGTTGGATCAACCAATTGCAACTTCTTCTAACATTGATATACCTGAATTGGATAGTCCTGTTAAGGCTGGCGATGAAATTGGTGATTCAACAATCAAAGATAATTTAAATACAGTGTCTAGTTTACTTGGTTTTAAAACAAATAGCTCATTTGTCAAGGACTCAAGTTCAAAAATTTCATCTCAATTGACAACTCCAATTCTATCTCAAGAAGCTAGGTCAGATACCTCAATTAACACTCCTATACCACATAGTATTAAAGCAAGATCAGTTCACTCTCCTTTTAGTTCCACACCTTCCTCAAAAGACAAGAAAAGAAAAAGTAGTAATAAAGTCAAAGGTTTTTTTAACAGTTTGGTTGGGGGGAGTTCCAGATCTAGCAGTAGCTCGGAAAGAAGAAGTTCTGGTGCCACTTCAAGTGCCTATTTTTCAACTTTAAAGATATCCACTCCATATGATGCAAAGCATGTTGCGCATGTTGGTGTTGATAAAAATGGACAATATACAGGTTTACCATTAGAATGGGAGAAATTGTTAACTTCAAGTGGTATAACCAAAAAGGAGCAAGAGCAGAACCCTCAAGCTGTTATTGATATTGTTGCATTTTACCAGGATCAAACTCAGAATGCCGACAAAGAAGTCTTTAAGAAGTTCAATCAAGTGAATTCAAATATGGTCAGTACCCCTTCATTTAGAACTCCAAAACCTGAAACTCCTAGTGTTTTCAGTTCTCAAACTGCAGAATTTCAAACTCAAAAGCAATCACACTTACCACCATATTCACAGGCAATATCACCATCTGTAAAAAGAACACCTTCTCATTTACAACAAAATTCAAAAGATTTACAATTTTTACCTTCAAGACCACCACCAAAACCTCCTCAAAGCTCTGACTCATCAATCCCGCTTATTGTTTCACCGCTGTCGATATCACGTTCTTCAATAAGTAAAAAGGATATGATTTCTGCAACCTCATCGCCAGTTGCAACATCAAAAGTTTTAAACCCAAGCCAGATTCATTTTTCTCCACGAGCATCCCCCCCAAAAATTCCACCTCCTGTTCCCAAGCATGATGAAGTACAGAGTAGTGAATCACAGCAAGCTCCTCCGGTTCCTTCTAAAGATCAACCCACTAGAGACCCACAACAGATAGCCCGTAAAAAGGAAGATAAAAAGAAAAAAACGGCTCAAGTTCTAGCCAAATTACTAACGATTTGCTCTGAAGGTGATCCAAGTAAGCTTTATAGAAATTTAGTCAAAATTGGACAAGGGGCTTCAGGTGGCGTCTACACTGCTTACGAACTTGGAAGTAATATTTGTGTTGCAATCAAGCAAATGAATCTTGAGCAGCAACCAAAGAAAGAATTGATTATCAATGAGATTCTTGTCATGAAAGGAAGTAAGCATAAAAATATTGTCAACTTTATTGACTCATACTTATTAAAAGGTGATTTGTGGGTAGTCATGGAGTACATGGAAGGTGGTTCGTTGACAGATGTTGTCACTTATAGCGTCATGACAGAAGGACAAATTGGTGCAGTTTGTCGAGAAACTTTAGAAGGTTTACAATTTTTACATTCAAAAGGCGTTATTCATAGAGATATCAAATCTGATAATGTTTTACTGTCAATGAACGGAGATATAAAGTTAACCGATTTTGGATTTTGCGCTCAAATCAATGAAGTAAATCTTAAAAGATCCACTATGGTCGGTACTCCATATTGGATGGCTCCAGAAGTTGTTTCGAGGAAACAATATGGTCCAAAAGTAGACATTTGGTCTTTGGGTATCATGACGATTGAAATGATTGAAGGCGAACCTCCTTATTTGAATGAAACACCATTGAGAGCATTATATCTTATTGCAACAAATGGTACGCCTGTTTTGAAAGAACCCGCACTTTTATCTCACACTTTGAGAAACTTTCTAAGTTGGACTTTACAAGCAGATCCCGATAACAGAGGAGCAGCAAGTGAATTACTTCAAGATCCATTCATTAAAGAAGCAGATAATGTTAGTTCATTAGCTCCTTTGGTTAAAATAGCAAGAATGAAAAAATTAACTGATAAATCAGATGATGAAGCAGATGTTACTAACTGAAAAAAGTGAACTTCATATATAACCATTTTTAGATGCTTGTACAAATAAATTACAAGAGTCGAATAGATTTTTTTTTAAGATATAATACTAATCTCGGACTAGTTTAGGTGTAGCAATATAACAATGTAGTATTAAGAGTTCAAAATTTCAATAGGACTCTAGGACCTAGATTGCAATTTACATTCTTTGTATTACATGCATTCATTAAAAAATTAGTTTATTTATCATTGAGTTCATCACTGTCTTCTTCCTCATCAATATCAACGTATTGGCCTCTTGTTTGAACAAAAAACAAAGTAGCATCATCATCAGTAATGTTAACAAATTGATAGAAATTACCCATAGGAACTTCTAAAGAACAGCCACTTTTAATCAAGAAAGTATTATTTGACAATGTCACTTGAATTACACCAGAAATACAATAAAAAACAAAATAGGTTGAATCAGTACTTTTCATGCTTTTCGTACCCTTTGGTGGTAACAACATCATTCCTGACGCTGTGAATTCTCTATTTTTATCAAATAATATTGCTAGTTTAAAGTTGTCTTTATCAGAGATAATGGGTTTGCTGAATTTTTCATTACCAGGAGCCCAAGCAATCAATCTTTTGCTCTTTGAATCAAGACCATGCCCTGTAAAAGTATCAGCTTCCAAAAAACCTTCTTTTATCCATTCTGAGCCTTCAATCTCTCCTCTTGCAGCAAGTCTTTCTTGAGAAGAATCTCGGATCTTTGTTATTTCTGGAATTTTATCAGTATTAACGGTTTCAAATGATAACGCAGCATCATCAATTTCTTCAAAGTCATGTGTTATCTGTTTGTTCTTCGCTGGAGTTTTCGATTTTGCTCTTGATCTTAATTTACTTGAATTTCTTGTTCTAACAGTTTCAACTGGTGCTTCAACAGTGATGATTCGTTTTAAGGTTGGAAACATATCACCAGATTTTTTCTCATAAACGGCTTTTTCATTTCTCCAGAATTCTAGAACTGGAACTTTGACTCTGGATGATCTTCTTAAAGGCTGAGCAGCATTATTGTATCTCTCATCGGATATTTGTTCTTTCCTCAAACTTTCAATGTCAATAACGTGTTCTTTGATTTGATTTTCTGGATTTCTTGTTTTTGAGGATTTTGATCTTGAAAAATTATTTGACCTTGAGAGTGAGCTTTTCTCAATCATTGATGTGGTATGAATCAAGGATTCTAGCTCCGAGTCTGAGTCTGATATGGAGTAGGATTCTGATATTGGAGCATTATTTGTATCTGTGTCAGAAGTTTCTGATTTCTCAATAACTGTATTGATTCCACTGTATCTTACTGAATCTTCTCCAAGCTCCATTTTGAAGCTAGAATTATCAAAATCAGAGCTCATGCTACTTATAGTATCGTTTTGAGTGTATGATTTATTGGTAGGATTCCTACTACTAATTGAAAAAGTTGTTGGCAAGGTTTTATTTAAAACCATAGTTTTTGCAATGGAACTTGATCGTCTGTTCTTTAATTTTTGTTTCGGCTCATTATAATATGATTGAGATCTTTCAGATAAATCATCCTTTTTATTTATTGATTGCTTTGCAAGTGTAGAAGAGTAAAATGTTTGGAGCGTTTTGATTGGAGAAATGGTTGGTGAGGGTGATTCAGATGTTCTTAATGGACCTTTCAATCTTCTTGGTGTTGAGTTGGCTGTTGTCAATTTTCTCTTTGCACTTGATCTTATTGTCATATTTCTTTCGAGTTGTTCTATTCTGTCTCTTTTAGAGTTTTCGGCAGAGAACTTACGATCAGAATGTACAAATAATGGACTTGTTGTTCTGAGAGAAGCTTGAATCTCTCTTGAATCATGAGCTGGCTCGTCTTCGTAGCTATTATCCATATGAAAAGAGTAATCATTTTCACTAACATAGTATTGAAGTTCTTTCTCAATCATGTCATTGCTCTCTCTACTATTCTTGACAAACTGAATATTCCCTTTAGTTTCATCATCAATATCCATATCCTCATAATTAGAGTCTGAAAGTCTCTGTCTGTCTGAAATAAAATTCGAGGGTTGTGAAAGTAATGGTGATAATAGTGGTCCATGTTCTTGTTGCTTTGGAAGTGATTGCTGTGGTTGTAGAACTGGTGTTCTCAAATAAGCTTCGGAGTCAGATGGTGTAAAAAGCCGTCTTCCCTCAATGTTTTGAGCTTTTTGAGTTTCATAACTTTGAAAAAAGTGAGGGTTGGGGGAGCTGATCGTGAGTTTGGTATCCTCTTCAAAGAAATCATCAAGGTCCTCCATATTATCTTGATTTCTTTTCACGTTCTCCTTGGCTGTGAGCCCTGTTTTTCTGGACTTGAGACCGACACTTGAAAAATCCATCATAATGCCTCTGGCTTATAAATATTTATGAAACACTCTTTGTTTGGAAAGCTTTTAGTTCAGTGCAGTGTTTTTGTTGTTTGTTTTTATTTTGAAATTTTGTTTTGTTTTCCTGGTTGATTTTTGAAAAATCACGTCTACCCTCGAAGGTCAAAAATTGAAGCTTGCAGTCTCGATTTCCCCGGAATAAGATAAACTTGAACTTTGTATTTGAATTTTACCTATATTATATATATACTAGAGTTACTATGTACCTAGGTATGTAGGGTTGAACTATGTAGTATGTACTACTTACAACCAACTCTCAACTACCTGCCAAGTTCTGAGAGAAATGGTTCTCGATGTTGAGATTTTATTTGGGATGGGTTGTAAAATCCACGATTAAGGTTTGTAGTTTTTTTTCCCATAGACATGGAAGCGAGAAGTTTCCTCGTTGAATAAGTATTGGTTGTCGTTCAAGATCTTCTTCACTGACATTCGAACTTTGGATATACCAGCATCACTATGAATTCCTCTTCCTGTGATAATAATCATGGGATGTAGTTCTTTGATTTTCTCATGGTATTTAGTGTTTCCAGACAATACTCTTGCGTTCAACTCATCTCCCCACCAACGTTCAAGCACTCTTTTCGTGGTAATCTGAGCATTTTTCACATGAAAACCATGAAGATCAACTACATGATTAGTGACTGAATTAATGAATTGTAGTTCTTGTTGCGCAAGCTCTTCTTTGTCAAAATCAATATGCTCTTTATTAATTTCAATTTCTCTGTGTGATCTTTTGGGTCCAACTACCTCAAAATACTGTTTTTTCTCCCTCTTATTTGAATGTACCGAATTATCAAGTTCTTTGTTTTGGTAATTCAATAAAACGTCAAGATACGTCAATCTGTAAAGTCCTTGTTCAATTATTAGCACTGCCAGATTGACAATTTTTTCTATATCAGCATCAAAAAATATGAAGCAAGCTTTATAAAACTCAGGATTGATATCAGATAAGTTTGCAGAGGAGCTTACAAACGACAAAAGCTCGATAAATTTAGGATCATTATCAAAACCCTTCTTTTTTTGAGAAGTTATCTGTTTTCCATTCTCCTGCTGTTTTCTTTTCAAGAGTCCTTCCTTTTCAGCTAAAGTTAGTTTGAATCCTTCAACAAGATTATTTTTGGTATAAACAGCAGAGTGAACTCTTGATCCTAATGGAATATGGTCTTTCGGTAAATCATATATTTTAACCTCTTTGTCCGCTTTTTTTAATATCTGTTTAGACAGATGAAATATTGCATGAATGATTGACCTAAATACATTTGCAAAATTTCTATGATAAAACTCTCGCGCGATACTTTGATCCAGACCAGTAAGTGAGATGATTTTTCCAATATCAGCATTTGACTTTGACCAAAATGAGGCTTCTGATGTTGATATGGATAGCAATTCTGTGTTTCCATAATTCTGCACTTTACCATCAATTTTATACCTTTGAAGATTCAAGTTGTTAAGCTCAAAAGCTGCAGCTTTCAATAATTTTTGAGTAAGTAATTCTTCTGAGGCTTTATCCAAATCACCTCCACAATCATTAAGTACTCTCAAAACAACCTTGTGTGAGAAATCAGGAAACAGTTCTTTAAGACTGCTTAGATTAGTTGGAATACAATCTGCATTTTTCTGCGTTTCGTCTCTATTACTAGTAACTAATTCATCTTTTGGAATAAACGATAATATATGCTCGGTTGCTCTTTCAAGATCATTCTTATTATCAAATAAAGCTCTGATTATTTGTTCCTTTGGAGTGGTTGGAAATATAGCTCGTAGGTTTTGAAACTCATCAGAATATTCCATAGAACTCTCATTGTTCAATTCATTCAATATATGTTGAGTCTTCCGGTCTTGTAATATTGTTAATTCATCAAACGCAAGATCAAAGTCATTTGAACATTCAGTAAGAGTGTGTTGAACTACTTCTATTGAAAGCGCTGGAAAAATCTCTAGCAGATTTAATGACAAATTTTCACTCTCATCAGTAACCATTGACTGTGGTAAAATCTGTGATTTATCAACTTTATCCTGTATCTGGAAGTTTTCAATCTCTGTTTTACTACCTTTGACTTTTAATTTAGTGTTCTGTTTGGTTGTGGTAGCTAAAGATGGTAGTTTGTTTGTTTTATTATCGCTTTGCATTTTTTTGGTGGAATTCTTAATTTCTTTTTTGCCTCCTTTCATACTATATATCAACAAACCGGCTGAAACAAGTCTGAAGAATTGCGGCAAATAGACTGTTAAAATCAAGTGGTTGTATACGCAGCATGAAATTGAAACTTCAAAACTTTAATATTCAACAGAAATTTTGTTTTTATTATTGTTTGTTGCTTGTCTTTTCGCATTTCGTCTAGACCGTTTTTCGTAAAAAAATTTCCCGGTAATCATTTTCAGGCTTATGGCGAGAGACGAACATAATAATCCCTACGACGAGGCAGCTACTTTCGCAAAAGTAGATTATTTTGGAAAGTAGCTGACGAAAATATATGCTTCGGCCGAATAATTTGCCACATTTAAAACCACTATAAGCAGTGGCAAATGAGTTGTGTTTTACTACTGCAAATAATTTTAAAAAAATGATTAAAACTTTATTCATGACGATATATTAATAATAATATCAATATTATCAATAATATTAATATTTTAAAATTAATTTTATATATTAAATTATACTAAAAGTATAAATTATTTTATCAATATTAATATTATTAAAATTAATATTATCAAGTTAGTATATATTTGCATTACTAACTACAGTTTCATATTATAAATTGATAATTAATAGAAATATATTAATAGTGTGTAACACACAGATTATATCACGTTACTTTAATCTCATCTTCTTGATATTGTTTTAAGACCACATAACGCATCTAAAAGCTCTCTATTTTGATTCAACAATTAAAAGCTTTACTTGCTTCACTTACTTTACTTCGAGTATATCTCTTAATCCTGAAAATGTGCACTATGTAGCAGCAAAAGAAGCGGAAGCACTTGTCATTTTAATAATTGATCTTCTAATATCTGGCAAATAAACAGATTATCACAGACATAAAAATTTTGTCACAATGAAGGATCACTTTCTTCAATTCTCAATATGAAAATCTGGCTTTGGACTTTGTGTTTCACAGTTCATCTCATTTTCTGTTAAATTAGATGTTTCGGAGCCAGATTTATCATCAACAATAATAACATTGTTGGGTTCAACAACTGATGATTCCATTTCAAAATAGTTAAATATATTGCTCTGGAGTCAGAAGTCTTATGCTCTAACGATTAATTTGAAGCTCAAGGTAAAAAAACACTTTGTGAAGTTCGAATTTGAATTTAAGAAATTATCAGATTTTAGAAAATTACAGTTTCCCGAAGTCAAGGTCTACGAGTCTACAACAAAATAGGACCATGTGGCGACTTACTTTTGCAAGGTTTTATGCTAAAAACAGACATTCCCGACAAGCTTTATGCTAATTTTTTTTTTTTTTTTTTGCCGAATACCAGTCTACTGAGTCCCCTAGAACTGCGTTTGAATAATTTAGAACATAACATTAAAAGGTACCCGAAGGTGGTGAATTGTTCACATATGATACAAGATTAATCATTACCTAAGAGATTACATTAACAATATGATTAACTATCTTCATTTCATTATCAATCATTTTATTATTATAAATTATATTTACCTATTATTACAAACCATTGAACAGATGACAAATCATTATCATTACCAATTATTACTACTTAGAGCTAGACCATCTATTATTAGATTAGTTGGGATAGTCAAACCTTTTTATTACCTTTTTTATCAAAGATTTCATTGATAGAAATTAACTATTAAATAAAGATCATAAAAGAACTTCCTTTTATGTTTATTTCAATAATATACATCGATCACTTGCTTTATCTACTTAGCTATTGCATTTTAACCTGTATTGTTCTATAAGTCACTCTATAAGAAGCAGACCTTAGAAACTTTACAGTCTACATGTAGTGATTAGTAGCAATAATATTATCATAAGACCCAGAAATTACTTATGATCGAATTTGACACATTTTTCCTTAGTCAATGATTATGAATGAGTGTATCATTTCTCAATATATATCAAAACTCTGGTTAAATGTAACTCAGAATTTACTTATCCAGCAAGCTAGAGATTGTTAAAATATGTTTTAAGAGACAATGAAAAGATACTATAGAAGTTTCAGAGAAAAAGCAGTTTTCATTTATGAGCAAATCCACAATCTTGTTTAAAAATTTCAAAAAAGCTCTTAGCCTCTTAACTATGGCAAAATCAACAAAATTCAGTTTACTTAAAATTCTTTCAAACTCCAACCATATGGAAAAATATATAGTACCCGCTCAGTGATTTTGAAGACAATCAACGGTTTTTTTCTGAGCAATTGCACAAAACATTTTGTTGCTTAACGAATTTGAAAGAAAAGGCTCTTAACTATGGTAAATTCAACGTTATTTTTCAATCCTTTCTGGTACAAATTTCGGGAAAACAAAAACACCATACTAGTACAAATTTCCCAGTAAGGGCTACATACTACATATATTCACGACCATGCTCAAAACTCAAATTTCAGTTCTACGGATTTCTGCGGAACTACTCCAAATATTTGTTATCTTAATTATACTATAGTTTAATGAGTTAATTAAAATTTAGAAGTTACTATATTGAAAACTACAAGCTCAAAGAAATCGTTAAATTATGACATTGTTTGGTTCTCTGACTTTTTGTTTGCTTCAATGGCCGTTTTAAGAAGCACCAACCAAGTAGTTAGATCATCTTCCGTCGTTGCACTAAATCTGATTCGTTTTTTTGGAGTAACTATCAACATACAGTAAATTTTAGATTTACTCAATGGATCCAATTCAACAACGTCAATGATGTCTCTAATATCCATTTTTTTGTAAAATCTATTGAATTCAACGTCTCTCTCGCTTTTATAAAAATACATTTGTTTGTTGGTTAATAAAATGAAATATTTTTTCCATTGATTGTATCTTTTTTTCCATCTAAGCAATGAACCTTTACCAATGGTGTGCTCCTCGCTATTATAAGAAAACGAGTTGTAAAGCTTGAAAATTTCTCCTGGTTTGATGTTATCAACCGGGCTTTCTTGAGTGACATTTTTTGATAACGTATTGGTTTCAAGAATGGTGGGAAACGGATCATCTTCTTCGGGCAGAGGTGGTAAGTTTAGATGCAGTACTGGAAGAGTTCGTTGATTTGTAGCACTGTCGGATATACCTGATGTAAAATTATCATCAGTACAGGAGAGATTGAAGTTGTTGATGTTGTCTGCCAAACTCTCCAGACTAGAGTTTCTCTTATTTTTTTGTAATTGGAGATGTGGTAGCCTGCTGATGAGTTGACTTCTGTTTTCATCCTCGTTGATCATTTCCCTTTCCTCAAAAATTGATTTTAGTGCACTTATCCAGAGGTCAAAATCCTTTTGGTTCAAAGCTTTCACATGAAATATTCTTTCGCTACTAACAATGATAAAATGGAATCGATGATGATCTGGAATTTCACTGACTGAAAGAATTTGGTCAATAGGAACAACTTTAGAAGCCTGATACTCCTTGGGATCTTTGTAATAACTGAGTTGGTTTCTTCTCAAAACAAACCATCTCTTCTGCCAGCTATGCGACTTAGTCCTTTTGTTTAAATAGGTGGAGACCAATATTTTCTGCTCGGCCATCTCACTGGTCTGCCTCTGTGTCTCATTCATGCTTCTAAATATTCTTTTGCTGATAATTCGAGATGTTATGGGATACCGGTACTTGAAGGCGGTAGTTGCTTTTATTGTGTGTGTTTTGTATTAGGATTCAGTGCCAATTTGAAGATTTTTGAAGATTTTCTGTTTTTTTTTTGTATTTTCTATGTGCTACATACTGTACATACAATTTGAAACTACATAGTACATATGTACATTGTACACAAATCACAAAACACAATTGTTCATAATGTTACACATACAATATAAAAAAAAAAACTTTACAAACCTTGAAGGTCCAAGATGGGTTTGAAATTTATATCACTTCTTTCTCTTCTGTAATCTATCGCGCTCAACGATCTCTCTGATGATCAAACCAAATGTCTCCTCTACGTTCGAAGCATCCTCACTATCTATCAGTATGAAGGAACTCTTCCAATGCGTGGCTAGTTTCTTACCTTGTGTTATCAATAGAGGACTGTGGAGTCGGTGCTTTGCATGTGTACATACTATTAGTATAGGAGGTGGTGATTCTGGAGAAGAAGGATCGATCTTCAAATCATCCAGTTGAGTGGAAATGGATCTCAGTTCGTCTAGTCTTTTCTGTTCATTTTGGGTAGACTTGTTTCTCCATAGCTGTTTGATACCGTGAATTAAAGAGTAAACATCTCCTTCTTCACCTCTCTTTTTCTTTCTTTGATATGTTCTATATTCCCTCCACGCATCAAAAATTGCTCCTCTTATTATCTCTAAAAGACTCAATTGTTCGTCAATCGGTTTATTCAGAGAGTTGTCGCCACCATGTTCAAGTGCATCAGTGTATGAAGGTGGATTCATATTTGGCACCGCACTGTACATGAAGATATAACCGTCCACATTCCCATCTAACTCACTTGCTCCACTCGCCACCAATAAAGGATTTGTTGAAACAGGTCTTCTTGGTTCATTTGCTAAGTTATGTAAATCTTCTCTATCCAAATTTCTATATAACGAAACTTCCAAGAATGGCACCACCAGATCAGGTTTAAATGGCGGCGTGTCAATTATTTCAACGGTAACTGGTGAAATGAGTGGCGGTTGATAATCATTCCCTAACGGGGATGGAGCATACCTTGTTGAATAATACTGGTTTCTGTACAATTTCGTTGATAATGTTCTTTCTTCACTCAAACTTGCTTTACTTACTGACTGGAACAAAACTGGGCTCAAAATTAAGTCTATATTCTCATTTAATAGCTTTCTAGCTTTTAATCCACCTTGTTCATCCAATAAGCATTTGGCTCTATCGCCAGTTGGGTAGAAATCAAACATCACTATTGTAGACTTATGTGTTGGATAATATGTTTCTCTGAAAAACTTGGAGTACATCAGGTTAGCAAACGTAGACTTACCAACTCCCGGTCCCCCCAAAAGTACTAGTTTGATCGGATTGTCCTGGTTCACTGGTATAGGTCCTATTCCCATTTCTGGTGCTTTGGTTATTTAATATTTACTACTTGCTGTAAGTTTGCCGATGGGCTGCTGTTCTTCTTATACTACTATGACTGATAACTTCTGTAGATTAATTAATTCCTGTGAACAGTTTAATGATGTTATAAATCGAGATGGCTTTCTTGGGGCCTATGTATTATTTTCTACGAAAACTGGAATTTGTGTACATATGAAGTGCGCAAAAAACAATAATTCAACGGCAAAACTTAGTTTTGACACTAATAACGTAGCAAGCACGTATAATATGAGCCTAGCCAATAACAATGTGACTTATATCAATAATATCTTATATATTCTGTAATACCACCTAAAACAACATGAATGATCTATGTTAAATACTATTTTAATTAATCAGTTAAACCTAGCAGTAGCAATAATGCAATTATTAGTAGCGTTAATGCTGTGATTATTCATCGGCCTGTTATTGAGTAAAATAAAAGCTATGGTTTAGTCATTTAGGTTATATAAGCTTAGATAATGATAGCAACTAAATAAACTTTATCATTCATAAGAAAAGAGATAACTACAAGATCAAGGTTGCTATGAACAATTAGTAGTGTATAGCCTCATATCAATAATATAAATAAGAGGTACAATTGTGAAGCAATTGTACTTCACACAAGTAATTCGATCCAAGGAGAATTACAGTGACCAACAGGAATTATACTGTAATCATATCTACATCCCATGTCTGAATCTCCTAATCTTGAACAACTTCTAAATCATCAGTTATATCAAACTGCACAAAATTGATGATCTTCAGTATAATTCATACTTTAGAAGGCTGCAACTAAAATTTCCAGAAACTTCTGTTTACTGTAATTTTACATTTTCTTTTGAATATAGTATTGACGTAGCTCAAAATTGAAAACACTAACTTAAAAAAGTTTATAGTGGAACGCTTTGATTTTTATTATCCTGACACAAAACATTTTCTGATTAGTTTAAAAAGTTTGTTAAAAAAATGTTTCACTGTCAGCGTTTTCTATCTACTTATACCTAGTATTGATAATAGTAACTACATATTCAAATATTAATTAATTGCTCTTGCTAAGAAGTCTTGGTTGTTAAGCATAAAGAACGTAGATACCATTTACAAGTGTGAAGAAAAACTACAAGTCAGTTGATTTATTTATCCTGTAAATTTGAGCATTATTCAAGCATCAATGAGGTTTTCTTCTTCTGCTTTTTCAGCAGAGTCTTCGTTTTTTTCACGATCATAAAATTCATCCAAAATTTTTGGAGATATTCTGTTTAACATTTCTTTTGGATAAATTCTTAATAAGGACCAAGCTTGGTCTAAACTCTCAAAAACAGTTCTATTTTCGTAAGCACCTTGAGAGATAAAGGTCTTTTCAAATTTCTCTAAAAACTCTAATGATAATTTGTCTTCAGTGGACAAAGCTTCTTCACCAACAACAGCTTTCATGGCAGCAGCATCTCTACCAATTGCATATTTAGCGTATAGTTGATTAGAAACATCACCATGGTCTTTTCTGGTCATACCCTCACCAATAGCACTCTTCATCAATCTTGATAATGATGGTAAAACATTGATTGGTGGGTAAATACCTCTATTATGCAGTTGTCTATCAACTGAAATTTGACCCTCAGTGATATACCCGGTCAAATCTGGAATTGGGTGAGTGATATCATCATTTGGCATGGTTAGAATTGGAATTTGAGTAATTGAGCCATTTCTACCTTCAACTCTACCAGCTCTTTCATAAATGGTAGACAAATCTGTATACATATAACCGGGATAACCTCTTCTGCCTGGGACTTCTTCTCTGGCTGCGGATACTTCTCTTAAAGCATCAGCATAAGAAGACATATCAGTTAAAATTGTCAAAACATGACGTTCTGTTTGATAAGCTAAATATTCTGCTGTAGTCAAAGCTAATCTCGGGGTGATGATTCTTTCAATGGTTGGATCATTTGCCAGATTCAAGAATAAAGAAGTTCTTTCTAAAGATCCATTTTCTTCAAAATCCTGTTTGAAAAATCTAGCAGTCTCTAAGTTAACACCCATGGCAGCAAATACAATGGAAAAATTCTCTTCGTGGCCATCATGAACATCTTTGGTTGGTCTAACTAAACCTGCTTGTCTACAGATTTGGGCGGCAATTTCATTGTGTGGTAAACCAGATGCTGAAAAAATTGGGATTTTTTGACCTCTGGCAATTGAGTTCATAGTATCAATAGCTGAAATTCCAGTAGAAATCATTTCTTCTGGGTAAATTCTGGCATATGGATTAATTGGAGAACCATTAATATCCAAGTAATCTTCAGCTAAAACTTTTGGGCCATTATCAATCGGTCTACCAGAACCATCAAAAATACGACCTAAAGTATCCTCAGAAACTGGGATCTTCAAATTTGAACCTGTAAACTCAACTCTAGTTTTTTTAACATCTATACCTGAAGTACCTTCAAAAACTTGAACAATTGCACGATTACCACGGACTTCTAACACCTGACCAGCTCTAACGGTACCATCTGGTAAAGTAAGGTCAACAATTTCATTATAAGTAGGGAATTTAACGTTTTCTAAAATGACTAAAGGCCCGTTAACACCTCCAACGGTGTTATAGTTTAAGCGTGGTTTAATTTTGAAGCCTTCTGTTGCAGCTTTCTTGTTCAAGTCGAACAATTCCTTTTCTGTTAACACCATTTTTAAATTTGATTCTATGTAAGGTTAGTATAAAAAACGTTGTTCAACCTTGAAGGGGTCAGGAACATTCAATACTTGGTTCTCTCTCCTTACAGTGCCATCAAAACAGCAATAGAGTTCTGATATCCTCCCTCTATATCCAAACTTACTTCTATGCGTCTACTGAGTAAGCTATAACGCTGTAGAAAATGTTTTCTATTGAATTTGTACTTGAACCTGAATAATTTCTTTCATAGGGAGCGAATTTATCTTATTCGCTGTAAGTAGCTCTACCATCTATATCCGGGTAATAAATTTTATAATCCATATACCACAAGTTCTTCGAAGTTTTCCAACGTAGTCTTTTCTTTTCTGAACTGTTTGAGATCAAGACAAATATTGGGCTCTGCTCTACTCATTGCATCATTGACATTCTGCGCGTCAGAAAATAACCTCACATTTATCTAGATCAACGCCTAAACCACCACTTTGCTGCCGGTTACTTCTGAAGTTCTACACTTTTTTCTGTTACCCAGGAATTCTTAAAAACTGCATTCCAGAACAAGTCGAATTGTTTCTAGTTTTAATGACTTTTTATAAATGCAGGATCAATTATTACCAGCTAAAACCTGAGTTAGAAACGAGTCTAGTAAATGTAGGAAAGCTAGACACCCGAAATCTCAACGGTGAACTGCAATGCAGCCACATACTGGCAATATCCACTATATCTCTGTATGTGAAAACTTGTTTTTCACTATATGCCATTCTGGATTTTTTTTATTCATCTCGGCCATTACAAACTTGAATATCATTTTGTCCAATGCATCAATATCTATGGTTTTGTTGTCAAGTCTATGGTCTTGAGAAATCCCTATACTAACTTCTTCTGGTGTGTACTCATAGTTGCTGTTCGCTAGTTTGTAAACAAGTTCATCAATATTGAATAACTGTGAGTAATAAATCAATCCTTCTTCCAATTCCAATTTGACCAGTAACTGGTATATATTACAAATCAACCTACTAATTGCTTTAAGACTTGATTGAAGCTCCGATTCAGTTAGATCCCAAATTTTATTCGAACTCCTAAGTAACATCTTATGATTACCAATTGTTGGAATAAAAAAATCCTCTTTCTTAAACTCAAATTGATAGAGTGGGTTCATAAACAACACACTTGCTGATTGGAAAATGAAATTTGCAACATTGCAAAATCCAAAAACTAATGTTTCTGAGTTAAAACTCAAAATATGCCGTATTGGTGCAATAGGAACAAATCTTATAAAAAACAATACTTTATTATCAATCATTCTCTTCCTTATGGTATAAATACATATTAATTCTTGGTAGAGCAGCATTTTAAAATTATTAATGTACTTGGTTATATTCCTTATGTCTTCTGTCTTATCATTTCCCTCTAAGCTATTTTGTAACTTTAATTTTTCTAATTTACTGAACTTATTTGAATCGATATCAACCATCGCTAATTGTTTAGTACTTAAGTTCTGTTTTTTTAACCTTAATTGACTCTTTTTTTCCTTGATAAGTTGCCTCTTATGGTTGATTTCTTTGGTCATTTTATAATTTTGCTTTTGAATCAAAATTGTATCGATGGTCAATAGTTGTTGGGATAAAGCAATTGTAGGATCTATGAACTTATGATCAATTGACTCATATTCTAGTGTTCCCGATGTGTACCTTTCGATGAACTTATAGTTAAAATTCTTGACGCACTTGTTTAAAATATTGTCTATCAATTGCTTCGATTGATCTAATTCCATCAATGTCTCTAAATATTTAATTTGATCCTTCATCAATGAAAGGTGTATACATGTTTTACATATCAAAGCAAAGTCTGGCTCGTTTGGTTTGAAATTGCATATTCCATAGTAAACCATGCTCCTTTCTTATACTTTTTGCTTTTTTAGTCATTCCTCAATTTTCGATAAATTTCAAGCTTGAAAGTTGATTAATTTTGTTTCACCTACAACTTGACATATAAAAAAAATACGTGAAAGGTACCTAAGTTTATAACTACAAATGAACACTTTGCATATACAAGACAATCGATTATATGGTATATTGTATGTGTTGTTATTGTTCATATGTTTTAAGAGACATATTTATGGATGACGAATGTATGGCCTTCTGTTAAATACATAAATAGAGCAAGGGATCTTATCTAAAAGTTAGGCAACTGAAAACACAGGAATCATACTTGCCAAATATAGTTTATAAAGCTAGTCCACTTCATTATGAAAACCTGGAAATGAATTTGGATGTGGTGAATGCTTGTGTTTGGGATGTAGCCCATAAATGCTATTTAATAACGGACTGTTGAAACCAATATTAGAAGAACGTATGGGTTGAATAATGGAGGTTCTCTTTGATTCTAGTGCCTGCTTCTTGTTATATAAAGTTGGACTTTTTTTCAATAAGCCAGAATCCTTGCCTGCTTTTTGGTAATTCGATAATTCTTGCTTCAAAAGTTTAGCCTCATCAAAAGCTTGTAATAAATAAGGAAGCTCTTCTGAAATTGTCACAGTATAATTGGGGTTCAATGAAGACGTACTTGAATTGAATGAAAAAGTTCTCGCGTGAGAAGAACGCAAGGAATTCAAAGGGGACGGTAAAGTTGGCCTAGAATTCATCTCTGGGAGTTCGTCGTGATCACCATCCGTTACTGTTTGAATATCATTATTATAAGCAATGGAATCGCTATTTTTGTTTGAGTTAAAATTCCACTCATTGTATTCCTCGTTGATGAAAAAATTAACTCGAACAGATTCATACATTTTTTCAACATCATTTAAGATAGCTAAACATTCTTGAATATGCTCTTTGTCTTTATTTTGAACTGCATTGTCAAGCTGCTTTATCAAAACTGAAACAAAATCCCTGTAACTTTTTACGGTTTGTTGAAAATCGTTTGACAGTAAATTGATTGAATCTTCAATTGAAATGGTATTTATAAAATTTTGTAATTCAAAGTTGATAATCAATAATTTTGACTTTGTGTAGAAAATCTGAATAGATTCAGTCAGTTGATTTTTGTGATTCAACAGCTTGAAGTATATTTTCAGTAGCAGAGAACCTGGATCTGAAATATACTCGGTGATTGATAAACTTGAGATAAATGACAAGAGTTTTGTTATTTGGTAGGACATTTTGGTTAACAAATCATCAATTCTATTTGACTTATCCAGAACCTTTTTCGCAATTTTGATATCAAAGTCTGTTCTGTTCAATGGATCAGGATGTTGATCATGATTCATACTTACATCCATAAAATTTAGATCCACCGATGCTTTAAGAGCAATGAAATCCCATGCATTTAACGATTGTGATAGTGATAACAAAGTTTTGTATAGATATAGTGCCTCTAGGCAATGCTCCGTGATGTGTGAGTACTCTGAGGTAAATGCTTTGGTGTAATTTTGAATTGTTTTTAAAGAATTTTCATTGTTGTCCACGACTGCAAAAACGGGGTCAACCTGGCTTTCCATTTTTTAACTGTATAGGCAGTAGTATATAATATTTCCAATACCGTGCTCAAGTTCGTGTTGGGTAGTATAAATTAGGAACAATAACTCACCAAAACAATCCTTTAATTCATCAGGGCGAATCAATCAAATCGAATGTTTAATTGATTTGGTTTTTGGTTTTCTGGATTTGTAAGAGCTGACTCCTGAGTCCTCAGGCACTGGGGAGTACATTCGTAAATGTGCCTAAGAAAATATTTACATACTACATAATGCTTGAGCTGAGATCATTCATGATTCAGCCAACGTCGTACACATCGATAATATGATACTAATGTGCCGGATTACTCACTATATCAATTTCGACAACTGTAATTTGTAGTATAATATATTTCCCCATATTACACTAAGTAATAGTGCAGTATACAATTAGTGATATATCAGCGCAAAGTTGGTCAAGACAAAAACCAACAGTACAATTTAGCAAACAAGTTATGGGTTTAAATAAAGTTAAGTCAGATTCTGGAGTCTAAGTGCATATTATTCTTAAATCTTTCTCCAATTTGAAGCTTTATACAGTGATACCACTGCGCTAAAGTCTCAACTTCAGCCTGACAGGCAACAATAATGTCATATCAAGTCCAACTTCAATCTAGTCGTGATCAGCTAGAGATATACAAAACTCCAGTAGCTTCTCTGTTATTATGTGGAAATTCAATTCAAGTGCTAATATATTGCGTATAAAATACACAATCTATTAATTGTTAAACACTTCCCAGATTCCATCACAGGTCAATACAGTAAACTCATCTTTGATAGTAAGACGATGTAAGATAGCTTCAGGATCAACTGTGACTTGCATCTCTTCAGTAGGTATTTTAGGCTGAAAATGATTCATAGGCTGTCTTAGTTAGAAATTGAAATCTCCAAACGCTCTTGACAATGCCAATATTCCGTCAACCCTGTTAAATGAAACTCTACCTCCAGGCCCCAGCATCATCTCTCCCAGGCTATAACTTCTTAGTCTTGTGGTCGTAAGACAAATTCTTAACTGATCCACCACTTGTTGAGAAAATGAGCCATGAATCACCTGCATTCAGCACATATAAGTTTTCAGTGTCAAATATCACCAATAGACCCGCTATTGGTATGAACTAGGTCCATATGAATATGTTTGAAAAAATGCTTTCTTAAATCTGGAAGTGAGTAAACCTTCGTTCGTGTGAAACTGTTTAGATCTGGGGGTATTGCTGTTGTTCTGAGGACATGAGTTGACACTTTGGCCACTTGAATTCAATTGAACATCCATGGTTACTTGCTTGATGATCTCACTCGTTAAATGCTTGCTCGAGTATTGTGATGTTTGGGACCCACCATGACCATCAAATGTTGCAAACATACTGAAACTGCTGATCATAAGAACACCGTCGTTGTCTTTGTGCTGAATTGACTTTTGCAAGTCCACACTGTGCGCATCCTCTTGGGTCAGTCTGTATCTCTGCATGGTTCCCAAACAGTGGGAAAATTGGGACAGCTCCCTACATAGCACATTCATTTCTGTCAACGGCTGTGAAAGCAGTTATCCCATTTGTGTGTCAATGGGTATATATTATAAAAAGTAAATGTGGGTATGTCACTGGCTCAATATGTTTTGAATTGATGTGTGTATTTCACCGTAAAGTTCAAACAGCTCTGTTGCGTTGTATGTGACTTGAAATTAGTGATGGCTGAGCTTATGATACTATTGGCCCGGTTCAAATAATAACAAGTTGATGTTATACATAGAAAACATACGTAATAATGTATGTAATATTTATATATCATCTATGTATTGTACTTAAAAAATCCAGATTATTCACCGTGTAGTCAGACAACAAACAGCAAAGCGTCGATATTATTTTTAGTCCTCAATTTTTATTTTCAGCAACATCAAAAACTAAGCAACGAGTAGCACCACCACCAACACAGAGATAGCACACCAGCAATCTCAGTGAACACTGAAAGAACACAAATTTTCATCTTGAGTGCTCTTGAAGCTCACTTTCCAGCAGAAACTCACGTCTTTAGCACAAGTGACACTTTATTTGCACCCTTGCCAAAACAGCACTTCCAGGGTTCACCACTGTTGATTGCTCTCACATAGCAACACCTTGTCCCAAACCCTGTGACTCACATATACAACCTCCATCAGCAAGCTACCTACATTATAATGCCTGGAAATAACAACAACAATAATAACAATAATTCTAGTGGCGACAAGAATAGTTCTTATGCTACAACTGGTGGTAAAAACCCAAAGCAAATTCACATTGCCCATAGAAGGTCTCCTAGTGAACTCACTAGCTTGATGAGTATGTATATCAATATTATCATTAGCTTCACTTGGCATATCTGGTCGTTGAAGATATCCTCTAGAAACTTTACTAATCCGTTTTACAGTCGAACAGTTTACATTACAACGCCAGCTTGAATATGTTCAAGCTCAGCAGCAACAAATATTATCTCAACAACAAGGTGTATATCATCAGCAACAACCACAACAATGTCAACTAAACCCAGCTCTTAATGGTTCTTTTCCTCAACAACAAATGATAAATGCTATGAATTCCGTTGGTGGTCATAGTCGCAACGGCTCCATTAATCATAAAAGAACACAACCTTCAGTTAATGGTCATGTTAGAAGACACTCTTTAGGCTTGAATGAAGCTAAGAAAGCTGCTGCTCAGGTGCAAGCTCAAAGAGCCGGCACATCCACTAACTCTACAAACACAAGTACAAATGCAAATTCAATTACTGATGAAAATACAACAATGCCACCACCTTCGACTTTTAAGTTTCCCTCGACAGTCATTGATCCACCGCAAACTCCTAACCGTCTTGGTCATGGACGTTCAAGGTCGGTTGCTTCACCTCAAAGAAATTTTCAATTTCCAGCATCTCATTCACCTCAACACCTCAGCAATTTACAATCACCAGAATTGTTGGCTCCGCCTTCAAGTGACAACCATCATGAACGCCGTCAATCTGGTCATAATAGAACCAACAGTAAAAATGACCCTAATATACAGAAGAATATAAATTCTAATTGGAGAAACCAACAAAGACAGGTATCTCCTTCCAGAGATCAAAGCTTTGATCTCAACTCTTCTAATACTAACAATTTTTTGGAACCACCACAACCAAACTTTACGCCAGGTCATAGATCCAGATGTTCTTATAGCGGGGGAAGTTCGATTTCATCATTAAATGGCTTTCAAGTTACTGGTCAACAACAAAATGGTCGTAAGTCATTATTTTCGCCATACTTACCTCAATCTTCAATCCCTCAATTGGTTGCTGAAGGTCGATTAGTGATCGGTACATTAAGGGTCAATAAGAAAAATAGATCAGATGCATATGTTTCTACAGATGGATTGTTAGATGCTGATATTTTTATTTGTGGATCAAAGGATCGTAATAGAGCATTAGAAGGTGACTTAGTTGCTGTTGAATTGTTATCAGTTGATGAAGTTTGGGGTAGTAAACGTGAAAAGGAAGAGAAGAAGAGAAGAAAAGATAATAACAACAGCGTTAACACTGATATTAATAGCAGTAACAATATCAGTTCTGTTACAAACTTTGATGGGTTCATTGATGATGTTCATAATGATGCAAGCACCCATTCAACTTCGTCCAGTAGAAACGATGATATTGAAACTACTGATCTAAACTCAAATGGTTTACAAAGAAAAGGCTCTTTAAAACAACGTCCAACAATGAAAAAAAATGATGATGTCGAGGTGGAAGGTCAATCTTTACTGTTAGTTGAAGAAGAGGAAATTAATGATGATTATAAGCCTTTGTATGCAGGTCATGTTGTTGCCGTTATTGATCGTATTCCAGGTCAATTATTTGCTGGTACTTTAGGATTGTTAAGACCTTCACAGCAAAGTAAAGAACAAAACTTGATTACAAAACCAAAGATTGTGTGGTTTAAACCAACTGATAAAAAGGTTCCTTTAATTGCCATTCCAACTGAACAAGCACCGAAAGATTTTGTTGAAAATCACGAGTACTACGCTAATAGATCTTTTGTTGCTTCAATCAAACGCTGGCCAATCACTTCTTTACACCCTTTTGGTACTTTGATTTCAGAATTAGGTCCAATAAGTGACTCAAATACTGAAATTGATGCTTTTTTGAGAGATAATAATTTTATTTGTGATGAATATCTTGATATTAATGACAGTGAAAAAACTGAGTTTGATGTTCA
The DNA here is from genome assembly GCA_030570535.1 of Starmera pachycereana. NCBI lineage: Eukaryota > Fungi > Ascomycota > Saccharomycetes > Phaffomycetales > Phaffomycetaceae > Starmera > Starmera pachycereana. The sequence goes on from JAJLVW010000069.1 coordinate 57,413, forward strand.
AGTGATTGATTATGATGAAGAGTTTTCCAAAAGAAGAGATTTTTCATCAGAGTATGTTTTATCCATCAGTGAAACTGGAGAGAACAGTGACCATGCTTTACATGTTAAAAGAATTTCACAAGATAAAATTGAATTAGGTGTTCATATTGCTGATGTTACCGCATTCATAAAAGAAGGTTCAGTTCTAGATAAAAAGGCAAGAAAGAGAAGCTCGTCCGTTTTTTTAGCTCAGAAAACTGTTCACTTACTACCAAAGGTTATTAATGAATTGATCAGTTTCAATAAAAATGGAAAATCATTAAGTCTAAGTGTTATCTTTGAGATTGATACAGCTAAGTTTGAAGTTAATTCTTTTTGGATCGGAGAAACTTTTATTCAACCGAAAGTAAAACTGAATTTGGACCAAATCGATCTGATACTCAATGATGGCAAACTTGATGGTCAGGAAGATGTTTCGTCTGCTGCTAAGGATTACATTAAGACTATCTCTTTAATCTCAAGAGAATTTCGTCGTCAAAGATTGAATAATCCTAGATTAACAAACGAAGTGAACTTAACCCTCTTGGATCGAATTGATGATGAAAAAGTTCGCTTAAATTTAAATTTTTTTAAGAACAATTTGAGTTATTCTATTATTAATGAAATTTTTTTGAAGGTTAATTCTACAGTCGCTCAAAAAAACTATTCAAATTTGGGGGATTCTACTTTTTTAAGAAGGCAAACCATTCCTACATTAACAAAGCTGGAAACTTTCAAAAGAAAGGTTACAAGCTTGGGTATTGAGATTGATACTAGTGATGCATCAAAATTGATCAACTCAATTTTATCAATACCTGATGAAATCACCAGACAATGTGTTGAATTATTATTTTTCAAGTGTTTATCAAGATCAAAATACTTTGTTGCTGGAAAATTAGACTCAGACAATTTTGGGGCATTTTATTTTAATCTCCCATTATATACCCATTTTACGGCACCTTTAAGAAGATATGGTGATTTCATTGTTCATAGGCAACTAAAATCAGCTTTAGCAAAGGAAAAGCTTGTAAACTCTGACAATGATAAGAACCCTGATAAGTATCCTAATATATATCACCAAGAGGATTTGGAAACGTTGAAAATGACAGCTGAGTATTGCAATTTCAAAAAAGATTGTGCCAAAAGTGCACAGGATCAATCAATTCATTTATTATTATCCCAGACTATTAATGATTTGTGTAAGAAATCTGGACAACTTATTGTTTGGGGAACTGTTTTACAAGTTTACGAAAGTGCCTTTGATGTGTATATTCCAGAATTTGGTATTGAAAAAAGAGTTCATGGTGATCAATTACCTTTGAAAAAAGCTGAATTTGATAAGAAAAACGGAATATTAGAATTATACTGGGAGAAAGGAATTGACTCTGGTACCTATATTCCAAGTGATGAACGTGACTCTTTATCTTATAGAAATTCAATCAAGAACAAATTTAGAACAACAGCTAGTGAAGTTGCTGATTTACAAAAAGAAGCTTCAGTTTATGGCAACCATGAATCTTTATCACCAAATCTATTATCAGAGTTTCAAAGATTAAAGATCACGCCTCCATCAATTAAAACTCCATTTAGTGAAGGATCTGATGAAACGGTGGATGTTATTACTACTGTTTCCGGATTAAAGCTTAATAACAGTGCGATTAACAGTTACTTCAAACACTTGAAATTAAGAATTGACGGAGAAAATTACGTGCAGGAGGTTCGTGAGATGACACAAGTGCCAATTTTATTGAGGGCTGAAATTGGCATGGCTTTGCCATGCTTAACAGTTCATGCGTTGAACCCATTTTGCTCCTTTGATTAGAGTACCAATAATTTTCGCGGTTATGAGAGCTTTTTTGTCAAGTTTCAATTTTTGTATACATGAATCCCACAAACATACTTCATTGTAACTTCGATTTGTAAATCTTATAATTGATATGATTGCACAGAGTCCATGAAAATCCTTTATATCTTTATATTCTGGAGAATTCTAGGAGATATTGATATCAGATTCCTGATATAATAAGTCTTAGATAATTATGCTAAAGGCATAAATACATTAGCTAGACAGTGGACTTTAAGAACTACATATTTTGATGTTTGAAGGCCAAGGGGATGTGAGATTCTTGGCGCTCAATGTTTGTGAAACTTCGTTTTAATTTGTCAGGACAGTGCACTCAGGAGTCAGTGGCAAGTGCCCAATGCACACTGCCCACTGCCATCATCCATGATCACGATTCACTAGTAACTACACTATCAAGTTCTAACTAGTAGCTACTATGTTATTAGTACTATACTACTATATATTTGTACGTATGTAAAAAAAAATCAAAGGCTGTGATTTCAAGATTTAGGTTAAAGTACAAGAAAAGCTATTTGAATTGCAGTTTTGCTCTGTTCGATGTTGTTTTGTTGTTTTGTTTGCCACCTTTTGAAAGTAATTACAGCACTTGATTTTTAAAGACCTCAAGTCCCACACCTTTATTCTCCCAGCTGAAGTGAGAATTTGGCATATACTAGTGTCAACAAAATCATATCAATCAAAGCATTTGAATTTCAAGTTCGGAGTAACTTCCAAGTTCCAACTATAGTTTAGCTTCAGTGCAACTATTCGGGCAAAGAAAGTTTAGAAGAGATAAACATTTTATAGTATTTGTTCAATTGTCTCACCAGAGCATGACGAAAACTTACACAAGAAGAGTTTGTTTTGATTCGTTAAATCCTGATGCTCCAATCAATGAAGTGCATGTACCCTTACAATATCGCATTGATTCCACCAGTATTGAGACAGAGCATAAAGTTACAAAGAATGGACTTGATTTATCTCTAGGATATTCAACTACCAGAAGAAAAACGGACGTTTGGGATATTTTTAACTCCATCAATGAGATTCACAATTCAACTACCATTACAAATAAGCTGTATTCGTATGAACGCATCAAAAAAGTTCCAAAGCTACCTCCTCCACCTAAGAAGTCAATCTTGAAAAATTCAGCACAGCATAGAGAACAGGCTTCAAGCTCCATACAGCTCCCTGATGGTTCTTCTTTTTCAGAAAACCTTGCACAGTTCACATCACCATTAAGAAGAAAATCTTTGGTGGATATGACTCCTGATGAGCTCAATGCTCTAGATAATCAATATAGATCAGGTGTTAGTTTAGACAATTTAAAGTTTGCAGGAGATGGATATTTACCTTTTCATAACCTGAGTAATATTGATAGTAAGAAGCCTGATAAGAATCTTGATAAACTAGTCGATAATTTAATCACTCCTAAAAGAGAGTTAAAACCTTCAACAAATAATTACCATTCTTATAATATTTATTACAGACATCAAGAAATGACTGCGTATATTGAAGAGTTTAGTCGTGAAAACAAACCAGTATCATCAGTACAGGAACAACTCAATGGAAATGAATTTTCTGCTCCAAATAGCTTGAGAGACTTGATGATCTATGTTAGTGGCAAAAGGCGTACTTGGGATTGCATTAATTGGGTTTTGCAAACACAGACAAGAAATGGTGATCATTTAATTTTAGTGTGTAGGATTCCCAATAATGGTAGTTTTGATGTGAACCATGCTAAAGAGAAGACTGAAGATTTGATGAAGTATGTTTTGAAGGCATCAGAAATTTTGAAAAAAACAGATTTAAAATTTTCCGTTACAATTGATCTTATCAAGAGTGATGATGTTAAAGAGCTCATTAAAAACACAATTCATCTACACAATCCAAATTCGTTTTACATCTCAACTTTAATTACCACACGTCTGGATAAAAAAAATGGATCTTTTGTTAAGCTAACAACATATCTTTTAAAACATGTTTCTATCCCATTGATTATAATTCCTGACTCTTTAGTTAATGAGAAAACTTTGGATTTGCACAAAGAGCATTTTGCTAAAAATTCAGAACCACTAGATTCAGGTGTTTCAAGAGATTCCTATTTGAATCAGCTTACGACAGTTTCTAATTCCATACTGGATGAGTTTATTGACTATGATAATGAGTCAATATCATCGATGGCTGATCATCCACAAGGTTTTTATCCAGCTAATACCAACTCCAATATTTCGAAACCTAGTATATCCAAAAGCTCAAATGGTAGCTCAATATATAAGGTTAAATCTTTACTCGACTCTAAGGATCCTTTACCTCCAGTTCTTCATAAGTCAAAGTCATCCCCTTCACCGTTTGATGATATAACTAAACCCGGATCAAACGTTATTAAACCAACATATTCAAACTCCACGTTGGTTAAAAAAGTCAAATCAACACCTCCTAAAATAGATTCTGTTCAATCATCTACAATGACAACTTTACAGCAACACAGTAAAAAGAAAAGGAATGGTTTTTTGGCAAAACTTGGTTTCAAGAAGTAATGAATTTTTGAGAAGTTTCTCTAGTGAAATGTTCATATGATATCCAATTACTGATTAATGATGCTAAAATAACCTATAAGCTGAAGGATTTTTCAAGAGCCTTTTTCTTAAGAGCTTTAAAGTACTCAGACTTACTCATTTTTAATGATATGGTAACATTATCATCATTAAGAACTCTTGAAACTTGATAACCAATATAAATAAAAGTTTTATCACTTTTCTTAGCAACAATTTTAACTTTAATATATAATCTCTCAATTTCTTTGTAAACACTCCTTACTAGCGATGAAGAGATCATCAACAAACACCATTATAATTTCACAATATCCCTTAGTTTTTCTAATGTATAAACATGAATCAAATTTAGATGGATAGAATTTAGAATTTGATTTTTTCCAGTTTCTGTCTTAAATAAAAACACCATTAACGTGGAGACATTGACCGTACAAAGCAAGATAAGCTGATAGTCGGTAACTTTCTCTTGTGATGTGATGGTTTTAATATAAACATCATAAACATCCTCTTGCAATTCTGCATTTAGAAACGCTTGGACTATACCAGTTGTCAAGACTTGGTAATAGTTACGTTTTATTATCCATTGATAACTGTTAATAGAGTAAAATGATCAATAGTTGGAACTTGGTTGTCCCATAGAGAAGTACTCCAGATTAGAAGTACATACTTCAGATTCGGTCATCCGATTTACATACTTAATTCAGTATGGGTCAATTTTTTTTGTTAATTTATTAATTGATAAAGAATTTTAAGGTCATTCCAAGTTTGAAGTATGTAATATTGGGGAATTGAAAAGACCCTGGAATAACAGATAACTCTGTACAAGTATTGTGGATGACTTGATTATAAGTTCCTATTAATGCTGGATTGTTTAAGCTGAAATTAGTGTTCATGAAATAATCTCAAAATGAATACTAGCCATTTGAAGCAGTTG
>JAJLVW010000070.1:0-59946 GCA_030570535.1 Starmera pachycereana
TTTTTTTTTTTTTTTTTTTTTTTTATTTTATTTATTTATTTATTTTTAAACAAAATATTCAGTTGTAGTGAAAAACATTACATATTTCATTACATATTTGAGTTTTGAAAGAGCTGTCAGGTTTGCAGTCCAACTGTAACAGTTTTTAGGCATCTAAGATCGAATAGTCGAGGTTCTTGAAAAAAACCAACTCGATAGCTACTAAGTCCATTTTTTGCAATGTCTGAGAAGATCCCTAGAAAAGTCATCTATATTGGGTCTATCCCTTTTGACCAGACCGAAGAGCAGGTGCTGGACATTGCACAGTCCATTGGTCCTGTGGTCAACATGAAGATGATGTTTGAGAAAGAGACTGGAAAATCAAAAGGATATGCGTTCGTTGAATACTCTGATGTTGAAACAGCATCTTCTGCTGTTAGAAACTTGAACAATTATAGCATAGGAAATAGACACATCAAATGTGATTTTTCTTCAGATGATACACTGACAAGCACCAACACCAACTTCACACAAAAGAAACCTGAAGACGGCTTACCTCCATTGCCTGCTGGTCTTATATTGCAAAATGACCAAAGTTTTTCTGATTCGATTTCAAACACTCTCCAGTCCTTTGACCAATCAAGACTCCAAAACATCATCACAGATTGCAAGACCATGGCCATACGAAACCCAGTGTTGTTTGATGAATTGCTCTCACAATGTCCTCAATTATCCTATGCAATTGTGGAAACTTTGCTGCTAACAGGCAAAGCTCAACCAGAACAGATTCCGGAGCTTCTTTTGCATAACACTAACGCAACTGAATCAGCAAATAATACTGCTAATGGTGCTGAAATTGAACAACTGGATCCAGAACAGATTGCACTGATCAAACAGGTGATCCAGATCCCAGACTCAGAACTAGAAGGCTTGCCCGAAGGCCAGCGCAATTCCATCCTTGAGATCAAAGAAAATGCCAGAAAAGGGGTCTACGGGAACCAGATACTATAAGATACACTGCCACCTAGTAGTAGCTATTAAACAAATTCTTTGCACCACTGTAGATGCTTCTCTCATCACCATCGATTTGCTAAATAATATATTAATAGTAATATTATTATTAATCATCATTGCACCCATTGATTACATAAGGGAAAGCACATAAATTTTCTCCTTACAATAATTTATAAACTGTTCTTTCTACTCGACCAAATAAACCAACATTAAGAGGTTAGAACTGGTCTTTACGCTGCTGGAAAGACAGAGCTACGCAGTGAACGACAGAAAGAGAATAAATACAGTGGAGTAAACAGGGTTCATCTAACACTTACATTACCCAAATAAAAAAAACATGTCCAGGTTCAACAACACAGAAATAAAGAACGACTATCAAAGAGTTCACGAACCTACTGCTGCTGGAATCCTGAGTGCATCGAGTGTTATCTACGTAGGTAATTTACCTGCAGACTGGAACGAACAAATCATCCAAAGTGTTGTAGCAGGAAGTGGGAAAATTGTTGATGTTAGAGCTAGAATTGATCCAACTGGTAAGAAAAACTTTTGTTTCGTTGAGTACTCTGATCCTTTAGAAGCCCAAAATGCACTGAAACTCTTATCTGAAATCAGATTGGGGCCTAAAAGAAAACTAAGAGTCGAATTATCCAAAGAAGGGTTGAGATCGGGCTCTCAAAGTAATAAACCTTTGCTTCAATTAAGCAGAAATTTTTTGCCTTATTATGTCCAATTGCCTTCCGAAATGAATGCTGATGCTGGTAATACAAGTGTATTCAATCCATTGAGTAATAATAATAATAATAATAATAATAATAACAGTTCATATAATACTCCTCCACCAATTAAGAAAGAAGAACCGATGCCTGAGGTGCTGGCAAAAGCTTCTAGCTATTTACCTGCATTTGTCCCAGAAGCTTTTGATGCTACTGATAAAATATCTGCCAACTTAAAATCAATTCCTCCAGTGCAATTGATCGAGCTTCTATCAACATTAAAAAACATGATTTCTTCTGATATGAACTCAGTGGAACAAGTGTTCAAAATGTCAAATGACATCCCAGTCACTGTTGTACAATCCATGATCTTGATGGGATTAATTGACGCAAATATAATTACACAGGCTATACAACCTACTCAACCTGCTGTTCCTCAAGTGCATCCCCAATTCAATCAATCTCCACCACAGAAACAGATCTACAACAACATATTACCGCCACAACAACCACAGGTATTTGCCCCATGGCCATTGTTACCTCCTCATACGCAACAAAAACTTTTGAAATTGGATCCAAATGAAGCTCAGATGATTGCTCAAGTTTTACAGCTTTCTCCTATGGAAATCGCCAGTTTCCCACCACAACAGAAGCAAATGGTGGACTCTATACGATCCCAATACTTGTAATCCAATTATCATTATAGTAGACTCAGATTCCCATTAATGTACATACATACATAAATACATACATTAGTCTAACAGATTACAGTCGTCTAAAAATTTGTAAACGCCAACAAAAACTGAAAATTGTAGAAATTCTAGCATTTCAAATCAATGAAATAACGTTTGCTGAAATAAATTTCCAGACGACTTCAGTTCAGCTTATACACATATCCATATCCACAAAAAAGAAGAAATGGAGAACAATAATATGGATGAATCGTTTGAAACCAACACAATGATGAGAGAGGTGATGGAAAATATAACAAGAGATGCCTTTTTTGGTGGACCTGAAATTGTGACCATTACAAGAGGAACGAACGCTACACCACCAGTTGCAACCATTTTCACAAGCGCTCCAAGACAAATACAGAAGAGAGAGAACCGCTACATAACAGCAAAACACATGAAGAAGATAAATCCACTGAAAATTAAACCAACTGAAAATTCATGTCCAATTTGTTACGAACCTTACAAAGGCGTTCCTAAAGATAGAGAAATAAAATTGAGTCCAGAAGACATTATGAATCAAAGATTTCTGGAATCAAGCTCAGATCCACCAATTCCATTTTCAACTGATCCGGTTGCAACTAAGCACTCCAAAAAATTTATTAAAAAAACTGATGAAGATAATCTAATTCCAAACCATATCCCAGTTCAACTACCATGCGAACATATTTTTGGAAAATCATGTATTGATGAATGGTTAATGACTAACTCTACATGTCCCTTATGCAGAAAGGACGTCCCAAATAGTAAAATCAACGCTTCAGATATTACTGTTAATACCAAAAAAAGAATCCTTGTTTCACCAACTTTAAGCTCACTGGATAATAGATATAAGGATCCAGGTATACCTTTTGAGTTCAGCTAGATTGAGCATTCACTTGTTTATTCCATGAATTTATGAATTTCAGTATTTGGCCGAAAACTAAAGATTTTATTTTATTTCTGTAGCTGCTATTCTTTCTGCTTTTTTGTTTTATTTTTTTACTGTTTTGAATTCTCCGTTGTATACGTGCTACATGAACACTTACACCTACCATTATCTGAAAATACGTCAACTTTTTTTTTACGGTTGATGGTTCTATAAAAATCAAAAATTCAAATTTTGATTTCAATATTTCAAAACAACCTAACTGACGAATTAAAGTAACATAATCATGGCAATTTTAGATATTCCTGGATTTTACTTTAATCCAGAAAAGAAAAAGTATTTCAAAATAGCTTCTTATGGCTCTTCAACAAGAACAGAGCTTAAATATACCAAATCAAATATAAAAAAACAAAAATTAGATAACAAAACCAAAGCCTTTGATGAAAATATTTTGAATGCCAAAGTGAATAACTACAAAATACCAAGGATTGAGAACTTAATTGGAATTAATACAAAAATAGAACAAAAACCAACTTATCTTCACCAATCTCAGTTGCTAACATTTAAATACTCAAATTTAAGAAAATATGATTCTATAGCAATCAACGAAACTATTGACGATAAATTATTACAAATCAATGTTTTTGATGATTATATTTGTTTGAACTCTAATGATAAAATTTATACAGTCAAAAAGTTTAGTTCAGAGAGTAACGTTAGGAACTTATTTGAATTAAATAACGGTGTTAATCACAACGTACACTCTTTATCTATTGCCTATCATAATACATCGCAAAATGCTACAAGTTGTTTTCTTCGAAATGCTCAAGCAAACAAGTTAACAAACTTAACTTTCAGAACGTTTTTTGGTGATTTAGAAGGTACAAGCAAAGTTCAAATTTTAAATTATGATCATACCTCAAACAAATTTATACATTTGAGAGATATTTTACCAGAGCCAAAGGAATATTTCAATAGTTCTATTACTGATAGATTTAATAGACAAACATTGAAGCTTTGCACAAGCAATGGACTAATTGAATATGATTTATTGAAAAATAAAAGAAATTCAATATTTTCAAAAGAAGTATTAACAATTGAAAATCTGGACCATTTTAATTTGTACATGGTAGGTCATAGAAATGGAAATATAAGATTGTTGGATACCCGTCAAGATCATAAGAAAAACTTCAAAGGGTTCAAAATTGGAAAAAACGCAGTTATCAACATCAAGAATTGTAAAAATAATCAAATCATAGTTTCATCATTGGGGGAATCAAATATAAAGCTTTATGATATACGGAAAGATTTTAGCCATAGTGTTCAAGATTTCAAAAGCTCAAAATACATTGAAGATTGTTTCAATCAGGAAAACATAAATGTTTTGAATGATGAGCATTTTATGATACAGTTCAAAAACTCTCTTGAAATTTTTGAATTGAGCAGCGAATTTCCAATAAATAAAATCAATTTTGAGGAAAACATCAGTGCTGTTCATATTAATAATCAATATGATGAAATATATGCATTTGGGGAAAAAAATTTACATTTAGTTTTATGAAAAGATAAAGACTTTCAGTAAAATACATTACCATTTATTCATTTATATATTTCATTTCTTCAAAAAATCGATCAAATTGAAAGGTTAAACAAAGCGCTGGATGAGAATAAAGTTCATCCCACACTAGTCATGACTTTTTGTATAATTGTAGTTGTTGATGTTATTAGAGCTATTGAGCGTATTATTACTAGTATTTAAAACATTGTTTTTGACAAGGTTATTGTAATTATTATAATCATTGTAATTATTATAATCATTGTAATTGTTGTAATCATTGTAATCATGGTTTATATTGATGTTGTTGGTGTTGTGATAGTGATAATCATTACCAAATTGATTTGATGCATTTGCTGCTGTGACTGTGTGTACATTATTTGAGAAAGCAAAATTTCCATTGATTGGATAGTTGTTAATACTGCCGCTCACACCAGCGTTTATGGTAGTAGCGGTAATAGTATTGTTATTGAATTTGACACCACCATTGATACTGTTGTTCAGTTTCGAATAGCTGTCGATATGATTGAAACATAAGTTTGCATTACTTGATGAAGCTGCATTGGGTGTCGTGACATAATTTGATTCGATTTGATCAATCTTAATTTGAATTTTTTTTCCATATGGTGTTGCTTTGATGATAGGTAAATAATTTTTGACATTTCTCATTAAAATGTTGAAATCAACAGTCAGTTCGTAAACATTATGAAATTGGTCTATGATTGTCTGAATAACATAATTGCCAAACTTATCTTTAATTATTGTATCAAAGTTTAGATTAATGACTTTGATCATTCTTGATAAGTAATTGTATTTTGCGTTGTTCCTTAAAATCTTTATAAACTTTTCGATAACGTTTGAAGAAAATTTCAAGCATGACAATTGAATCAAATTAGAGTAAATTTTATTAAAAAAAATATCAATAAGTAATTCAATATCTTTGTTGTATCCTTTATAGTTTTTGAAATTTAACTCTAAAAAAAATTGAATAATGTAGTTTCCAAACTGATCATTTATCAATTCATTCAAGTAGTTAAGAATTTTCTTTGAAATTTCAATTATTTGATTGAAATTGGAATTGTTTAGAAGTTTCTGCAAAACACAGCAACCATGTTTGTGAGTTGAAATTAACACGATGTTATTATCAATACAAATAGAATCAATGATGAATTGAAACTTATCCTGTGGAAATTTGAAAATACATTTTTGAATAACATGATTTCCATTTAGATCTTTAATCAAGTTAACAATATTATTGTCGTTATTAGTTTCATCTATATTTTTGATCTTATCATTTTCATTAATGGTAGATTTGTTGTCATTAAAATTCAGGTTGTTCTTTATATTGATAGGGGTCTTTAGCCCTATAGCAGTATGACTTGAGGTTTGTAGCCCAACAATTATCAAGTCAATTTGGTAAGTATTCGAGACTTTTTCAATAATTTTTTGCAAACTTCTTGTCCCATATTGATTGATTGAAATCGAGTATAAATACAAATGGATTTTTTCAACCAATAAATCAATCTGTGTTTCATTCAAATAATCAATTAATTTTTGAATCAAATAATTTCCAAACGGATCAACAATTAGTTCAATCAAATTGTTAAATATCTTTTTGAACAAAAGTTTTGAAAGAGATGGATCACTTTCAAGTTTTTTCTGTAAAAAGCGACAGCCATATTGATCCATTGATAATTTTAAAATATCCAGCTTATCAAAAGGAATTAAATTCAACTCATCATGATTCTTGAAATTTCCCACGGAATAGCTTGATAAAGACAGAGATTGCTTATTGGAGGAGCCTGTAGGTGAACTTGAAACAGATGATGAAGCTGAATTGGCTCCATTGTGAAAGTTATAACTGTTTTTTGATGGTGGTGTATAAATAAAGCTTTGTTGCAATTGAGCAGGAGCATTGATGCAAGGTTGTTGTGAATGAACATGAGCAGAAGCAATGGCAGAGGCAGTTCCAGTGCTTGCGTAAACAGAAGAAGAATGAAAAAAAGGTTGCGACAAGGGATTCGAACTGCCGCTGAACGATAGTGATTTGGTGGTAACTGGAGTTGTAGTTGTTATAACACTAGTATTTGGTTGAGGCTCATGAAGGGGATTGACACACAATTGGTTGAACTTGAAGTCCAGTTCATTGACCAGCGGCAACGATTTGAATCGAGCTCTATAGGTGTTTCCTCCTAGGTTTGTGTTCATAACAGACACCGGGCTGGTAGATAGACTGTTGAGGGAAAAATTGCCACTGTTAGAGATTGAAGATGACACTGGACTGAAAGCAATATGATTTTCATCTAAACCCAGATCGGATGGCGTTGTAGGCTCAATTATCGAGGAAATGGAATTGACTGAAAGGTTTTGCTGATGCTTAGCTGCTGTAGATGGTGTACTGTATAAGTTTGCGGTGGCAAGAGCACTCTGATCAGTGATTTTCTGGAAGTTTAAATGTTAGTCTCAAAGTTCAAAGGCAATACTATAAAGAATCACAGATCTTACCATTTTTGATGCGATGGCAATAAGGGGTAAATGTTGATGATTGAAAGATTAAAGGTGCTGTAAATGGTGGTTCGATACCGTATTTCAAGAGATGAAATATGATTATGACACTTCAACTTCTTTCTCTTTGATTCTCTCTCTTGACACGATCGAACTGAAACAAGGGAAGTATTGGTGGCGGCGGATCTCCTTGTGAACTGTATATGCAACTGGTATTGGTAGTGGTGGTGATTTTACCGGCAGCAGAAGTTGTTGGACAAGCTGATAACCACAGTTGTCAGAACAGATAGAAGCAGAGAGGGAGTTGGGCAACAGTTGGGTTTAAATAGAATAACCTAAAAACAAAACCAAATCAAATCATGCTGCTTAGTGCTGCCCTGCTCAAGCTTACCCTTTAAACACAGAATTTTAGTCTGTCCAGACTCCACTGTCCACTGTCCATAGAGTCGAGACTAGTATTATCTAGAACCAGCTTGAGCCTAGTTGTGTAATTTGTCCTATTCAGTAACGTTACCAGGGCTTCCAAACACACTGCAATCAATTGGCAGCATTTTTGACGTTTTGGCAGGAAGCATATGACGTTTTGGGGAGCGCTTTGCAATACTGGCACAATATAGGTCCTACAGGTTGTTGGATCAAGATTCAAGGATAGAAGTGTACCAACTTCAAATTAATTTGAAATGCTCAGTACTTAAACACAGTAACTTAAGACACAAAGCTTGTTCTATATTATTTTTATGTCTTATAATTCATTCCGACTTTGTGTCTGCGAAAAAGTCTTTAGTTTGGCAGGCAGACCAGGGACCAATGACTCTCAGTCCTGCTCGTTTGAGTTTTAGACCCTTCAGTTTTAGCTTTTAAGTCGGATTTTACTCGCAACTCGTAAGAACTCAGCACTATTAGTTGTAGCATGGTCCATGATCCATCTGTAGGTGAGACTCAGGAACACCTGAACTCTAAATCCTGAGAGTAGAGACCACCTGACTTAATGTTAGTGCCTTGAACTCGCGTTGTGACACAATGATTCCAGTCGAAACAGTGTAGCGGGTTATCAATGTTACTAGACACAAAAAACCACATGCAATATATTATAGTAGTAGTGGGTTGGTTTCAGCCTTTAGAAAGTTGAAACACAACGCCAAACTTTTTCTCAGTTCAGGAACATGTAAATTATACTGATTATGATAGACAAATCGAGAAGTGATACTGTTTGAGACTAATTTGTATGCCAGTTACAACAATCTACAGATCAACGTCAAGACTCAAGTTTTATGTCTATTCAGCTAGTAAAAATATACTTGAATCTGGAATGCCTATTCAGCAACCACCGAAAATAAGTAAATTATGAAAGTGATGCTTTTGAGTGCAAAGTGAACGAGCAAAAGAGTGGAATATAAAGATTGGTAGTTGTTCTCATCAATGATTTTGTTGCTCTTTAGACGTCAGAGAGCAAGACAGCCGAACTCACTAACTAACATTCTCAAAATTGAAGGTTTTTTTAACATAATTGGAAAAAAAATAAGCATCCTGATTCCTAACTCTAGATCTTGGGAGAAACTTGAAACTCGAAAAATTAAAGTTTTTTAGCAATACAGTATAGAATTCAAAAAATATTAAAATCACTAATCATCACTAATCATCAATAACCTGATCAAGCTGTTTGTAACTGACACCAATCACGAATGCCCTATCAAGCTTGTTTCCTCTAGCGTCTAATTTCTCCTTGGTTATTATATCAACAAACTTATCTTCTTCGTTCAGTTGTTTTTGATTCATCTCATCATCGGGCACTATGTCAAACTCATCTTCTTTCTCTTCATATTCTATATTTTCTTCAATTTCAACAAAATCAGGTGCTAGTGCACTCCACTTTTGTGGAATAACTAAACTCCAAAGATAAATTGTACCAGTATCCAAACCAGTTGCTCCAATTATACATTTATGTGAGTTCCAGTCCAGATCCACCAACTCTTCTTTTGGACCTTCTAAAATCTTGATCAATGAACCCATAGAGGTTTCCCAGATACAAATCACATGAGAAGATCCATAAGCTGCCGCAATTAAATATTCTGAGTTGGAATTAAATAGTATAGAGTTCCACTGAATTCTATTAACAAGGTCTTGATATTTATGTTCAATTTCCAGTTCCCATATTTCAGGGTCGGTATTAAAATCTGGTAGTATTATCTGTCTTATTATACGATCCGATGAATTGACTGCTAACTTTCTGCCATTCAGTGAAATTATTATGTTCTTGATGTTGGAAGACGTTATTTTTTGTTCAAATAAAATTTGAAAAGTTTTGGTTGAGATAATACTAACCACACCTTTTGTGGTACCTGTAAAAATATATTCACCATTGGGATGGAATGTTGAAACCAATACTTTATCTTCTTGAATTGCTATAACTTCATTGTTTTCAGTAACATATCTTGGAGAATCATCAAGTAAAGAAACAGCAAATTCTCTATGATTGTTGGGATTCAACTCAGCATTCCAAATGGGACCATCGAATTTCTTCTCTAGAATAACTTCAGATGTTTCCATATCCCACAACAAGCACTTCCAATCTCTTGATGCGGAGAGTAAATATCGACCACAGTCAGACCAACAAAGGGACTGTATTGGCCTGGTGTGACTGTTCAAAACTTTTATGACATTTTTGGTATCGTTGTCAATGATGGCAATGGTACCGTTGGACAATCCAGAGGCTAGATAGTCACCGTTCCTTGTGTACTTGATAAACACAGAATGCCCAAAATTCAACGCATGCGTCAGCGTTTCTGGGTACTCCTTCAACACCGCAAACGGGTCCAAAAGCCCTAAGTTCATCAACACTGCTATCAACCTTCAATCCCAGTCTTCAACCAATTTGCTGGTGGCTAGTTGATGATGTTTGTTTTTACATATGTATTCAAGTTTTAGCTAATCATAATATTCTGGAAAATCAAAAAAAATTTATATATAAAACTAGATTTTTCCCGCTCAGACTTCGTCTTTGCTCATGCCTGATGAGACTAAAATTTTCAAATTTTAGTGAGAAGTAAACTTCTAGTTGTTCTACAAAGCGTTTAAAATAATATTGATATATTAAAATCATATTTTCAAATGATTTTTAGCACCTTTACTTATTATATTTGAAGCAAACTCAACAGGGTTATTATTTGAATAATTTCTGAAATAAAACATTTAATATTTTGTAAATTTGTAGCTCTTGATAAAGCGACATAAAGTTGACCATAACCAAAAGGTTGAGCATTAAAATCAATACCAACTTTACCATTGAATGTTTGACCTTGACTTTTATTAGCAGTTATCGCAAATGAATTAATTAAAGGAAATTGTAATCTTTGGAAATTAATTGGGAAATAATAAGTTTTAACCTGTTGATGGATTGTAAACTTCTTTGATAATATTTTTCCCACCTTGTAATCTTTTTTATCTTCCATATCTAAATCGCTATCATTACCATTTTCTAACTCATCTGAAGATAAAGTTTCATTCAAATTCTTTTCGTTATTTAATCTTATTCTCTCGTACTCCTTTTTTTTTTTCTTTACTCCTAATATTTGGATAGGTACTTCTGTATTGGGTTCAACTATTTTAGCTACCGAAAGGTTCCTTTCCATAGAATCAAGTAAAGTTTCTGAAGTGATTATATTAATTTCACCTAAATCACCGTTCATTAGTTGATTGTATGTTCTGGAAGAGGCGGAATTCAATTCTGAAAAGTCTCTAGAAGCTTCAACCAGCTCATTATGCATCTGTTGGTGTATCAAACCTCTTGCCGCCCGCACAGCTAACCTGTTTGATGGCGATCAAGTCTTTGATGAAACCTCTATCATGCTTGAAGTTTCTATGGTTCTTTGGTCCACCGCGCTGACCACGCTGACCACGCTGCACTCAAAACAAATAGACTTAACTTTGGAAGCACTTGTTGCTTACTGAGCAAACTCTTTCAGATCAAGAGAAATCATTCTTATAAAAGTACAGTTGATCATTAATTGAGAATTGTGTCAGATCTTGAAATGTAAACATCTTCCGCATTAAGGAACTTTCCGAACACGGTTAATTTTTATTGGTTTTTTCCTTTTCAATCTCAAAGGAGGTATAAATTTCTAGCTTAGTGAGTGGTACATTTATATAGCTGCAAACTTATGGAATAGCATAGCTAATTTTCAAAAAATATAATGGGATTCTTATTGAGATATTTATTAAAACGTCAATTTTCACTAACAAATTTGTCATGAATTTTGTGAAAATTTTCAGTTTTTTTCAAAAACTTGCTCTTAACTATGTAAAAATGGCTATTTTCGGCAACAATTTTGAACAGATCACCATTTAAATATAAAAAATCTAAAAAGACCACGGAGATGAGCTAGCTGAATACTACAATTATACTTTTTCAGTTAAGCTGCCACATTAATTTGAAATTTTTCAATATCTCAGTTTACCCGGTGGGGCGTTATTTTTATATTGTATTTTTAAATATGTACTGTACAAAGTTCTGAGTGCCTGTGAGAAAAAGTCGTGTTGGTTGGAACTTGCAAGTTGCAACTGAAAAAAAAAAATTTAAAGTGTTAACTCAACTTGATTCAACATTCTAAAGCTCGAACAAAGAATTACTACGTCTAGGGTTTAGCATCCAAATAGCCATGCAATTTTTTCTTGTCATATCACTTTACCTGTCGGTAACAACTGCTTTCTATTTTTACGCAACAGGAGGTGAAAGAAAGTGTTTCTTTAAAGAGCTTTCACAAGGTACTTTATTACAAGGTCATTACAAAGTCCAAGCTTTTGACCCAAACACCAATGAATTCACAGAGGCAGGAGCCAGAGAACTAGGTGTAGTTCTTGATGTGGAAGTAAGTTGGATCAACAGATGAGGAGTGTTCATTTGATTGCACTGCTTTTTTTCCTTTGTTGTTGTGATAGGATTTACTAACCTAGATTCAAAGGAAGTGTTTGATGATAACCACAGAGTTGTCCATCAGAAAGGATCTCCAACAGGGGAGTTTACCTTTTCCGCAATAGACAGCGGTGAACATAGAATTTGTCTACAGCCTCAATCCCAAGGTTGGTTAGCTAAGATAAAGACTAAAATTACTCTTAATTTTGAAATCGGTGAAACTGACTCTTTGGACAGTAAAAAATCAGGTAAAGTGAATGTTTTAACAGAAAGAGTGAAATCTTTGAACAGAAAATTGGCAGATATTAGAAGAGAACAAGAACTCATGAGAGAAAGAGAAGCACTTTTCAGAAACCAGAGCGAATCAACAAATAGTCGTGTTGTATTGTGGTCCATCATTCAATTGATTGCATTAAGTGCTGCTTGCTTTTGGCAAGTCAAACACTTAAGATCTTTTTTTGTTAAGCAAAAGATTGTTTAATTTATTCAAATTGGAGCTGATTCTGGAATCTGGATACTACAGGAATACAGAAATATGAAATGTGACGAGAAAATTTTGAACTGGTTGCATTAGTCGCAACAATCAAATATTTTTTGAGTTTTAGTTTTTGTGTTTGTAGTCGTCAAACAATTGACCCGATAACATCGAATTTAAACCACCATTGCGCAATATGGGTATCACAGACCAATTTTGCACAGAGTTGAACTGAACTTTAAATTATACAAAAGTCACGGATTCTAATTTTCTTTCATAATACAAATTAACTATATAAATATAAATCCTGAACTGACAAATAAGTTGAGAGATTTTTTTTTTCTGTATATCAGTATCAACCTGATGCTTTCACTAAAATCAGCCAAACGGAGAATAAATACACCAAAAAGTCAACGGAAAGAAAATTTATTTTTGGATGTCACATTATACAAAATCAAAAATTTTAATAAAATTGTCCACTGAAATTTTTGAAACATTTGTCAAAGAAAATAAACTCACATATTTGTACCATGGTGGTGCTAACTTTCAAACGCTTTTGAAGTTTGTAAAGTTGTAGAGTCGTAGACTTTAGTTTATTTTTTAGATACATTTAAAATAATTTTTTTTTCAAGAGTTTGTGGCTTTTGTGGCTTTCTATTATTATTTCACAGATAAAGACTTTATTTGGGCTAAATACAAACGCTTTGAACCAGTAAATTTATAACAAAGTCTTTTTTGGATATTCACACACAGGTGTGATTTACAGCAAGTTTGATAATCATAATTCTTATTATAATAATTACCACATAAGTGATCAACCTGTAATGTAAATGAAATCGCACTCTCTGATTTAAAATGTATTTAAATTTACTGTTGTAAAAATAAACGAGCCGCTTGGGTTATAAAAACTCTTTGTTTTGGGTTTTTTATTTAGGTGTTCAGCAAACTGTCAAGAAAGCATAATTAATGTAGTTCCAACATCAAATTGGTTCAGTGCAGAAATGTTTGCCAAACACTAAATTAGAGGTAATCAATTTAGTAATTTTCTACAGTTTTGTAATTTAAAAATATTTTGTTGTTCACGCATGTTTGAAGTGGAAACTGTGCAAGGAAATATATGTAAAAGCATCTATTGGGATTATTTTGGAGTCGTTGTATACCGTAGGGTTTTTTATTTTTCTTTCTAGCAAAACAAAGTTCAAAATACATGAGTTTAGGTTTCCTGTCGAAAAATTTACAGCGAATAATAATCGGGTTTTCGTAGGGTTAACATGTTCAACTTGGCTTAAGCTCAGAGATGTAAGTGTTAACGACGATGTGTAAGCTTTATGAAGATGCACTCACATTCCTCTTCAATGGTTGTTAGATTGTTGTCAAATTGTAAATTTTGTCGTTAACGTCTCTTGAGGTTTGAAAAATAAGGAAAGACCAAAAAATGATTTAAAAGTTAAACTCTCGAAACTGTTTTGAGCTCAAATACACAGTGGTAATAATAACTAGGTACGCAAAACCAAACGAAAAATCGTTCCCAAGTCAAAATTAAGTGTGAGTCAAAATCAAAATATTAACTACGTAGAACACAAAACTCAACTATTATGAATATATGTAACTTCATTGTTTTGCTTTGATATCCTTCAAGTCCCAAATGATTTCCGAGACAGTTGTGTATAGTACTGTACTATATAGGACTGGCCTTCGAATACTTGAAAAGTGGCTTCAAAAGATTTAGATTTAGTTTAAGGCTTAAGCAATCATCAAAAAGTAACCATGAAAACAAAAAAAGGGTTCAAAGCAAGCGATCTTTCAAACATTTGAGTTTTTGTTGGAAACACAGTATTAGGTACCGGAGAATCTGAAAACTTATTGAAATGTAGTTGGAACTTGGGTTTAGTAAAAACTTATTCATGTACATTTTGAATCTTGATTATGAAAAATATTATTTGTATTATTTGTAGAATTGGGACACCAGTATTTATTCGAACACTCCAAAGTTTATCTTCTTATTGCACAATATATAATTGCTTAATGACAAGAAAGCCTTCAAAGATCAGGAGAGTCAGGACAGGATGCTGGACCTGTAAAGGAAGGTTAGTTTGAACTTTGACTGGCTTTTGCTTCTTCTGAATTGTCTCCACTAACTTGCATTTCTAACAGAAGAAGGAAGTGTGACGAAGGGAAGCCTGCATGTGGCAACTGTATGAAGTCCAAGATCGAATGTGAAGGATATGATATACGTTTGTCTTTTGATACAGATGATAGTAGAAATAGCAAACAGTTGAAAACTAATTCCAAAGGTGAAATCATTTATGGGTTTAGAGGCAGACCAAGGCTACAGGAGAGTCTTGCTAAAAGAGAGCAAAAAATAAATCACAATGTAACTCATGGTGAGAATATAGGAAACTTAATTAAGGAACCGAAGCCTATTGAAATTGTTCCAAATAAAAGCTGCGAGTCAGATCACAATACAACTAGAACAATGGAAGTCGAAAGTGACAGAAAGGAAAATATAGAAATAGTTGCGGACAGCCAACAAAACATTAAATTTCGAACTTCTAAACACCAAGATATCGATAATGAAGCAGCAATTCTTTTGAAGCAGTTCAATGTTTTTGAAGAATTTCAAAACTTTCAGAATCTTTTTCCTTCTTTTGTTTTAGATGAAGAGTTACCGTTATTTATTGATAACCTCAAGGAAAATCCACAAAATTTATTTAGTGATGAGAGCATTAATAACATGAATAATCCTGAAGCTGACGAACTCTCACATTTCGAGGAGAATATGATGTTAAAGCATTTCTTCAAAAAATTACTTCCATTATTAGATGCTCATCCAAACTCACCATGGCCTCAATTGGCTTTGAAATACTGTGATTTCGAAATTGCCAAAAGTTGCTTTATTGCACTTTCTTGTATACATCTTTATGAAACCAAAGGAGCACAAGAGTTTTATAGCACAGGAATGGCGCATATCAATAACACAATGGAGTATTTGATTAATTATTTAAAAAGCTTAACAGACGACGGACAATTAGATGTTGAGAATATCATCAGTAATTTGAAGAAACAACCATTAGAGAAACAAAGGTCTAATTTTTTTGTCATACTTTTACTGATTCATGTGCATTTGTTGTTTACTGTTTTGGAATCAGGACGATCTGCATTATTAAGATTGTTTTTTCAACTGGCAAGCTCAATTGCACGAGACTCAAATTTTAAGAATTATCTTTCAAAAGTCAATGAAAGTTCAACTTTAGTTACTAATTTTGCTTGGTTTGACACAATCTCATCCGTTGTTTCAGCAGATTGCAGATTACCATATTGTGAAGAAAGTTGGTATGGTACTAAAGACGATATTGTATCTACTGCCAATTTGATTGGATGTCCAGGGGAAATATTCAAATGTATTTATAGTTTGTGTTGTTTAAGAAAAGAACTGAAAGCATCTAATGGGGTTGTTAATTCAATCCAAATTCTAAAGAGATTTGAGCGGTTGAAGAGAGATCTACTGAAATACAGAGACTATGTTGCTTGCACCGATGATATGTCAATCATTGAATTTGAGTATAAACTGAAGTCAGCGCAATGTTGGTCAATTGCAGTTTTGATGAATGCCTACAGATTAGTCGAGCCAAATAGAAAAGATTTAGTACTGGGATTTATTAATGAATTCGCATTTGTTTACAAAAGCATGGATAGTACATCACCTTATGTGACTCAAATGGTTTGGCCAGTTTTCACATTTGCCAGTGTTTGTACCAATAAGCTACACCAACAACAATTTCAAGAGTTTATTGATGTGCTTTATAGAAATGCTAAGATGGGTACTATTAGTACATTGGGAGCTGTTACCAAAGAGTGTTGGACAACCGGTAAACAATGGGAAGATATTCTTGAAAGTAATGAATGGCTAGGATCCGGAATAGATTTTCTTGTTGTTTGAATGAGAGTAAGGGACAAAACAAAATTATGATTGATTATATTTTATATTTGTACAGAATAATACCAGAAAAGTAAGATGGTTTTAACTATATTCGGAAAGTGAGTATAGTAGTTTACTGATTAGAAAATAAGAAAATAATCTCAATTCATTAAACTAAAAAAGTTGTATACACCTTATGTTCCACACAAATGAAACAGCTTATAATTTTTGCATAGCAGCAATATCAGTAGATTGAACGTGGTCTTCATCTTCTTCAATGTTTGCTTGTAAGTCATCTAAAGAAACTTTGTCATCTTCAATAACACAGTTGATTTGTAATTTTTTAATACCGTAACCAACTGGGATCCATTGGTGAGCACCCCAAACTAAACCTTCCATTTCGACAGTTTTTAAGTTGGCTAATAATTCTTCTAAATCGGTTTCATCATCCCATGGTTTAACTTCCAAAGTGACAATGGATTTAGCAGCTGGTTTTGGACCTTTAGCAGCTTTTTTAGCAGCGTACTCAGCTAATCTTTCTTGTTTTAATTTTTCAGCAGCTTCATCAACTTCTTCATCATCAGAACCAAATAAGTCAACATCTTCATCATCATCTTCTTCAGCAGCAGCAGCTGGAGCAGAGGTAGCAGCTGGTAATGATTCAAATTCAGCAGAAAAAGAAGCAATGTGGTTGAACCATCTTGAAAAAGCTGGGTATGCGGTTTGGAAAGCTTTATAAGCAGCAACATCAGCTTGAGTAGCAGAAGTACTGTGGTCAATAGTTAGTATCAAATAAAAAAATAATCAAGATCTCACAAGCTTCAATACAAAACAGAAAACAGAAATTGAAAAAAAAAGTGTAGATATGCATGGATCCGTGAAAATCTCACACTTTAGCTTTGCAAAATTCAATTATAGACGCTTTGAGGCGCGGTATATTACTCCAGATGCCAATCAGCATCACATAAGGATTTGATTCGAATTGGATTGTATTCAGAAAAAGTGAAAAAATGGGTTTTATATCATTCTGTGGTCTTGAACTCCACGTCTTAAACACGGACCAATGTTAATCATCATAAAAAATCCAAATTTGAATCATCTCCTTATGGTGTCTTACAACTCGCCTGAGAAGCGAGTCAAGCACAAATAGCATGTGGGAACCTCCAGTATGTGTGCGGGTATCTGTGTGTGTATCTGTGCAGCATTGTGACAGGGCATGCTGCCAGGAAGCAAAAAAAAACAACTAGACATACCCGTCAATATAAGATTGTGTGGTCAACAAAGTGTTGAGAGAAGCAATTTGTTCTGGAGAGTAAGACATTTCGAGTTCGATGAGGTGTGAAAAGAAAGAACAAATTTTTTGAGAGGAAAATTTTTTTTACTTGCGTGGGCAGAATTGTCGACAATTTGAACATTGAAAACTCAAAATTAATGAGAGGAAATCGCAGGGTAAATTGTAAATTGTTTGGTTTGAGTTTCCAGCCGGGTAAAAAGAACAAAATACAATGTGAAACTTTAGGTCTTTTTTTTTTCTGTATTTTCGTTGTTTTTAAGTGTAAAAGGAAAGAAAAGAGAAGATGGACACACGCTATCCACAGGCAGTGTTTACGAATTTTCACAACAGAATCAGAGGAGACAGTACGTCGATTCTTGTTACAACAACTACAGGAAGACTCAACAAGCGGACAAAACACACCGTCAATTATGCTGAGTTCGAAGAGAACTTCTTTGACGATGACAACGACGCAAACTACGTCGACGAAGGCGGGTACGGCTCGCGCGTGGGCTCAAACGTGTATCATCATGGCAATAACAATGGGACTGGTAACCAGAACGGCAATGGCAACAACAACAGTAGCAGCAGCCAGAACGCCAAACTAGCTGTAAAAACAAAACATACTCTCTTCTCAGACCACCAATTGGCGGCTAATAGCAGCTCAGCAGAAGTACTAATTCCTATAAAACTTGAAGTTGAGAGTGATTCTCATAAAATTGTGGACTTCCTTATGTGGAACTTGAACGAGACTTTAATAACTCCTGAACAATTTGCTTTAATAACTTGCGGGGATATGGACCTTCCTTTGTCCTTCCAACAACTTATTGCATCAACCATAAAATCACAGATAGAAGAATACACTGCTTTGGCAGCAATACAGATACCGAACAACATTGATCTACACGTTATCATTGACCTTTCTTGCAATATAAATAAACAACTTTACGAAGATAAATTCGAATGGGATTTAACAAATGAAACAATAACACCAGAAGAGTTTGCCAAATATGTTGTAATGGACTTGGGGTTATCATTGGAGTTTTTACCAGCCATTGCTCATAGCTTACATGAAGCCATACTGAAATTGAAAAAAGATTTTGTTGAAGGACGTTTACCTCAAGAATTAGATAACAAGTCAGCATTTGGATACCAAGCAGGTATTAGACTTGATCAAGATGCGTTAGGGGCAGACTGGGCTCCTGCTGTTGAAGTTCTTTCTCAGGAAGAGATCCAAAAAAGACAAGTTGAAAAAATTAGAAACAGCAGAAGATTGAAAAGAAGTACAATGAAAAACGATGATCCAAAGAAAAGACCGTATAAAAGGAGAAACCCAGAAAGAAGTTTGGATCTCCATTAATAATATTTAGATGATGCGTTTACTGTATTTGTTTTTGTTTTCTTTTTTTGCTCCTATATATATTAACGACAAACGACAATAACAAATGTATCTTTAACTAACTTGTGTATTTAAACAGTAAAAGAATCTAGACTTATATTGTTTGTTATGTCTTCAACATTTCACTAACGTAAATTGTAGTCTTGTACATACATATATTTAGTGTTCATATATGTTTTTTGAATAAAAATCTTTTTTTTTTCGAAAACATTGAAAGCATCAACAAATCGACAGAAAACTTCCACAATGGTGACTGAAGAGGAAATACTTTCAAACTTTCTTTTACAGAGAACAGAATTCTCTAAAGTCTTCAAACTCGAAAAATTTAAAAAGCTTTTCCCTAAAAATACAGATCCAAAAATTATTGAACAAATTTATAAACATTTGCAAAAAGTCACGAATC
Organism: Starmera pachycereana; assembly: GCA_030570535.1. Lineage (NCBI taxonomy): Eukaryota > Fungi > Ascomycota > Saccharomycetes > Phaffomycetales > Phaffomycetaceae > Starmera > Starmera pachycereana. Next base: position 19,744 of record JAJLVW010000070.1, read on the forward strand.
GAAGACTTGAGGTTGTGTCAAATGTTATCGAAGATAATCAAAAGGATAACAGAGACATTGAAATATCACATAAAGAGCTAGAAAATTTACAAGAAATCGATTTAATCAAGACTGTTAATCACAAATTAGATGATTTGAACGAAATTCTTGACGATGAACTTGAAAAGAAAAGGAGTGAACTATCAAAACATTCGAAGACTTTAAGAAAACACATCGATCATATTGATGAAATGTCTGAAAGAATAGGTACACAAGAAAACATGGAACAGTTCAGAGATGTATCAGAAAAACTTGATCAAGCACTAAAATTTATTAACAAAAACCCAATCGATGACTTTAAATGACTATGCATTGATTTCAGCTTTAATTGCTGGTAGTTCAACAGGTTTGAGCCACTCCCATGTTTCAAAGCTTGAATTCAACAATTTATGATTGTTTATACAATAATGATCACCACTATTTGGATTTAATGCTCCAGTTTTAGGCATCTGTTTGATGTAAACTAATCTAGAAACCCTTGAATGAATCAAAGCCATGGAGCACATTGAACATGGTTCGTGTGTGGTATAGACATGGTAGCTGAGACAAAGATAATGAATCGGCATTTCTGGATGCTCACGTCTTCTGATTGTTTCGAACTCTGAGACTTTAGTGATACAATTTATTATACTATGTGATAATGGATGCTCATCTCGTTTATCTATAGAGGAAGAAACCAAGCTGTTTGTTTCTGGATCAACTATTATACTGAATATAGGCAAATGCTCTGAATCAAGATTAGACCGAGCTTTATCAGCAATGAGGTCAACCCATTTATTTGTAATGTTAACATCAATTACAACTTCATTCAAAAGTTGATCGTTGGGATTGCCCTTCCACACTAATGGCCAGTACTTCTCGCTCCATTCCAAAGTTAGTGCTTTTGTAGATGCCACGCCTCTCGGTACATATTTGGTTTGTAGAGCCTTGCAATCAACAGAATACTGCCTCAAAATGTCTTTAACTTGTTCTTCTTCTGCAATGAGCTCTTTGGAAAACAGCACAACAGACAGCTCTCCAGACGACAGCTTTCTGATTCTTTTCAGATGGCCTAAGCTAATGTCTTTTGGACCGTACTCTCTGATCAGAGGCAGCACTTTGGCTGAGTTCTTTGGTTCCAGATTTATCGACCATGTATCCACCAGTCTTAACTCATCCACAAGCGACTGGTCTTTGATCTGAAAAAGACAATCTTCAATAATGCGGGCACGGTAGTCGATCTTCACCTTATTGTCCTTTTTCTTTACCATCTGAGATTAGAAACTATGAAATTACATGCAATATTTCAAATCATATTGGTAGAAAACAAATTTCAATTTCAAATTTATTTTCGTGATGTCAGTTAGACAGTAGAATTGGAGACCTGCAAGGATTGATATGGAGAATGAGATGATTCCACTGAAAGATGCACTGACTCACACATTTAATGTTGACTCAGGCTTACTGGACACCTGCAAACACGCAGATATTCAAGATTTATTGTCCAATGTCTATGTGATTGCAGAGAAACCAGAGAGACATTTATTCGTCGATGCTGAGGATCACTGGACATTCAATACTACTCTTGAGCAGTGTATCTTTACTTCTTTAATGCACCACAAGTACACTAATATTTTGACCAATGGCTACAAATTACCTTTTGATGGCTCAGTTATCTCAAAACTATCCCCAACTTATTTTGATTTCAAAGCCTCCTTCTTAAGAAAAAGAGTATGGAGTCAACTCCATGAACTATTAACCCCCAAACTTTTTAGTAAACTATTGCTATGTTATAAAGCCTTTCTACTCCAGGATGGAGTAATGGTTCAGCTTTTTGGAGAGAACTTAAGTATCAATCATAGAAGGAAAAAAGACACAACTTCGTTTATTTCAATAAAACCATCTCTTTATAAACGTTCATCTTCTTCTGCGGATTTGAATCCTATTCCAAACTCAAGAAGAAAACTTATTGGAATAATATTCAAAAAATGTATAGACACTCAAAAGAATCTATCAAAGTTTACACGAAGATTATTTCGTTTTAAGAAACTTCTGGATCAAATCATTAAAAATCATCAGTCATGCAGATACTTTCTACTTGTGAATCAGATTTGTAAAGAGAGAGAGAATCCTTTGGATAATCTTGATTTTGCAATTAATCAAAAAGATGTGATTAAGTTTTGCTGTATTGTAACAGATAAAATATTTCCGATAGAAGTATTTGGATCGTCATCCAATAAATCAATCATATTTGAACATATTGGACTGCTCATTACTTCTCCAACTGATTGGAAAATGAATTTGACTGGAATAGTGAACCTAATCAAAATCAAAGATATTAAGTGGTTAGGCGAGACTTCGAAAAAAATTTCACTTCATGAATTTGAGAAAAGAAAACAGTTGTTAACCGAGTTTTTAAATTGGATGTTTATGGATTTCATTTCACTTCTTTTAACAGGCTTCTTCCATATTACTCATTTACCTGCTGGGAAAGAGCTTTTATTTTTTCGTCATAAAACCTGGAACAGATTATCAAATGAGTTCTTAAACCAATACAAATCGAAGTTTCTCACCAAGATAGAGACTGAAATTAGCGAAGTCTACAAAACAGGATCATTAAGATTGATGCCTAAGAAAAATAATGATTTCAGAGTAATCAATGTCCCAGCATTTGGAAATCACTCTATAGATAACGTCAGCTTCAAAGAACACATGTTTGATGAAATAAACTCAGTAAGGAATATATTAACCTGCTTAAGAAAAAATGAAGCATCTGTTTTTGAGCCTCTCTTGTCCACTCGAGAAATTCCTAAGAGATTAGCCAAGTTCAAAGAATTGTTCAAGAATGAAGTACCAGATTTGTTTTTCTTGAAATTTGATGTTAAGACGTGCTTCGATACTATTCCAATAGACAAAGTTATAAAAAGAGTTTCTGATATGGTTGAACCAGACGAATTATATTTCTTGAAAATTTACACTCAATTCAATTTGTCAACATTGAAAACTCAAAAGTGGCATGAACTAAAAGTCGCTACTGATGAACCATTAAACACTTCCATGTTGAATCTGGGTAAAGATAGAGTAATTTCATTAACTGGATCTCAAATTGTTTCAATCATTGAGTCTGAATTGAAAGAGTCTGCCATTCGAATTGGAAAAGATCTCTTTACCAGAAAAGATGGGATTTTTCAAGGTTTTCATTTATCAAGCATGTTTTGTAATATTGTTTATGATCAAATGGTAAAAGATAAGCTTAATTTTCTACAAAAAAAAAATAGTTTAGTTCTTCGGGTTGCTGATGATTTTATGATCATATCAACAAAAGAAGACCTTATTATGAAATCACTTAATCTAGTAAGTAAAGGCTTTGAAGATTATGGCATGGAAATTAATAAAATAAAAACATTATCACATCATTTCAAGCAGAATGGAAAATCAAAATTAGACAATCATATTGTTACATTTTGTGGTTATAAAATCAACACTAAAACACTTGAGATTGTCAAAGAATTTAACTTGACATCTTTGAATGTCAATTGTGGTTCTTTAGATGAACAAATTAGTAAAATAATTTGGTCAACCAATGAATCCTTGATGTACAATACAATCAATATAACTCTAAATTCTGAAGATCAAATTCTCCATCAAATATCAATAATTACACAGAACGCAGCAAAATCGTTTCAGCAGTTAATAAAAAAATATTCACCATCCTTAATTAAATTTGAAGCTTTTTTCAGAGAAATCTGTAATGTAATTATTGAAGCAGTTCAGAAAAACAGTAAGAATTTGAGTGATATAAAATCTGCTTCGTTGACATATGATGCTCTCAAAGAAATTATCCAAAACTTTCTACAAATCTTTGTGACCAAAAATACAAAATCTAGAGAATATATAAAGTTTTTACAAATTTTGCACAATTACTTACAATAAGAATATCAGTCATATTAAAAAGCCCCTCCCCCGATGCATTATCAATACACGAAAGAGATTAGAAAATGATTAAAATGGTGAGAAACTTGTTCTCAAATTTTGTTCATCTTTCATACGACGAATTCTTTCAACTTCTTCAAATCCACCGGATTTTTTCAATTTACCACTCTCAACAAATCCTCCTAACTCTTCTTCAAATTCGTTTGAGTTAGTCAACTCCCTTTCTTTCAACCTCATCTTTTCAGCTCTTTCAATTGCTTCAACTCTGACACTATGATCTGGATTTAAAGCCTGAACTTCAGAAAAAACAGCATCTCTTACAACACCCAAGGTACCAGGTTCTGGAATTGGAAGCTTAGCTGTTCGTGTTCTTGGGTTTTTTGTTTGCTCTTCACAGCATTGTTTAACTAAATCGAAAGTTTCCTTTGCCTTCTCTAAATCTTCTTTTAAATCTGATGCTAAAACCTCTTGAATTCCCAAGAAATGTTGCTCAGAACAAACAGTGTCTAGTTCACTTTCCCATATTTTCTTCCAATTTGGTTTTTCTGTTGCTATATAACTAACCATTCTTTCAAGATCATTTTGAGCGTCACCCATCTGTTTAGCAACATAATCAATATGCTTAGTTGAAGGACGTGAACCTCTCTGTACTACGTCCTTTCTAAGATCCTCAACAATATCCTGCAAATCATCAAACTTGGTGAGAAGACTATCTGAATCTGCAGATAGTTTCTGTTGCGATTCCTCCATATAAATTCTGTTTGAAGATTTTGAAGTGTCCAAAGATAAAGATTTAAATTCTTGAACTTTTGCTAAAACATGCTGAATTGATTCTTTGAAAGCATTTTTGTTGTTTGATTGTATTTGAGTAATCACTGATATATTTTTACGGATATCAAGTAAATCTGACAACTCCTTTTTGAGTTTATCTTCAGATTTTGGTGTTGATGCTTCTTTGGGTTTAATAATAAAATCTTTACTATTTGTTTGTAATCCTTGGCTAATTATCGACCGGAATTGGTCTAACATTTCCTTATTAGCTTCTTCAATGTAGTACTTTGTCTGATCAAACAATTGTTTTTGTTCTTCTAATAAACTTTGTTTTAATTTTTCATAAGCTTGTTCATATCCAAAATCATTTGTGCTATTCATTTCCTTTAAGTTTGCGGTCTCATGCAACGAAAGCACCGACCCTTCTTTAATATCAGAAAATAAACTCTCTTCCAGCTCGTATTCCACACCTGACTTATTATCAGTTATATAAATTTCTGGAAAGGATCCCGAGCCTGGTGAATATGCAAATCTTTCAACAAATAATAATCTTAGAGAAGTGAATGAAAGAGGGAAACTTAAAGGTGTTTTCTTGACTTTATCACCTATTTTGAGAAATACACTCACTTCTCTGATCACATCTTGCCCAATCTGGAGAACACCTAAGGAAGACAATCTTTTCTGTGAGGTACTGTTCATATCTCTAGAAGCTGTTATTATTGATCTGTCAGGTAATTCTGGATCTCTTCCAGGAGAGTAGTTCGTAAGTTTTGCGTACTGATAAGCAGAAAATCTTCTAGATGCACGACGCTGAAGTGAGTCGCCTTTTTGAAGTTGTGCTAAAGCATTTGCAGCAGCAGGACTTTTAGGAGTTTCAAGTATTCTTGATTTCTTATCTTCTAGCACAGTCAAGTTCTGCTGCTCGGCCATCTTTTTATTCTGCAAGTTGTTGTGTTCGGATTGTTGGGTACGAACTTGTTGTTGTCTGTCTAATTGAATAGCTTCTTTTAAATCTGTAGTGGAGTTTGAATTAGATGCAGATTTGGATTCTGATGTAATCGAAAAGCTGGACATATCTTTTGACCTGCGCGGTAGGGCATTGCTTTCATCCACACTACCAGACCTTGATTTTTTAGCATTGGCTCTCAAAGTGCGGGCCACCATCTGTTTTGTTTTCAAATTCTGTAAAAGATTGACAATAATTTCTCGAAGTCTGGGTAGATATTTATCTAGGTTCTCCTGACAAGGATCTTCGCAAAGCACCTGCTCTAACACAACAGTCAAGAGGTGCGGGACGTCTCCCAAGTCGCTCACATCAACGCCCGCGTTAGAGAATGCTCTGCACGCCACTTTGAAGTCATTTCCTAGACGAACATAGGCGTCTGAAATATCTGAGCCGGTGGCTCCTTGCTTCGCCCACTGGTTCAGAACCTCTAGCAAGTTCTTGGTGGCCACAATCACACGCGTGATGCTGGACTCGATGGTGCTCATATGCTGGCACTGTAGTTAGTACTTTGTTCCTAAATCATCGCGCTAAGCTCTGCTTCGGCTGTTTCAGCTTAAAAATAGGGCAGCCCAACAATGTACATACTGTGTAGCGCTTGGTTGTGGGCGTGGACGTTGTAGACATCGTAGCGCTGCACTTCTTTCCTTTCTAGACATATAAACAGCAGAGAAATCAGTACATAAACTTTAAAGTATTTAATTGTTGATGTTTTCTGACTTTAGTGGGTTGCCCGGTGGTGATCTAGGTAAACAAAAGATGAGAGGTAAATTATCTCATCATATTATATCAACCATTCTCGTGAGGTCCTGAAGGTTTACAGAGTTTGTTTCTACGCGTGGCCTGTGGTGTTTGAAAGGGGGAAACTTAAGAGAGAGAGAGTGTGTGTGGCTGTTAGAGTAGGAAAAGAGAGATGGTGTTACCAGAGAGAGACGCGATCTCAGATTCAGAAATAGAAGAGTGGGTTCCAGAAGATGTGAATGTCGAGAGTCTAGCAGTACTGCTAAGGAGCAGGCTTGCACAAGATAGTGATTTTAAGCCCAGGAGAAACTCTGTTACCACAAAAGTGATCAGACCGATTGTGGATAAGACACTGCAACGCATACTGAAAGAAAATACAGATGAAGCGTACCATTCTGCCAGTAGGGCTTCGAACAGAAGAAGAAATGTATCATTCTACCAGCAGCATATCTACAATATTGATGCTGTTGCATATCAACTCAAAATCACAATCGAAGAAGCTACAGAGATGGTTGAGAAGAACCCAATTTTGATTGAAAAATATCATAGTGGCCAGTTAGATCGTTACTTGAGAGGTCACTATTTTAAAATGAAGAATTCTACTAACTCAATATCCAATGATTGCAAATTTCCAAAAGTAAAACAAGGCACCAAAATTCATTTGGATGATTCCCAAGATTCTCAAGAATTACAGATTCAACAGCAAATACGGCAAGATGACGACGAAGACGATGAAGACTATGGAATTTCAGATATGGATAATGATTCACAATTGAGCCCAATGAGTAGTGCTTCAGATACCAATAGTGACTCTGATATCGAAGAAGATGAGGGCATCAAAACAATTTTTAGAGGAAGGGTCTACAATAATGTTGACCAGTTATCTAAGTCTTCAAAATTACCAAAGTCTTTTTTCTCAATGCAGCAAAAGCTGAATCAAAGTAGCACACCAACAAGACCCCGAAAAAGAAATCGTGAACAAGAGCATAGAGTTGGTTTGGCTTGTAAGAAAAAGGGCTCTTCATCTGGTGATCAATCCTTAATAATCAGTGATGACTTGAAAAATGATTCTGTTAATCAAGAATATATTACTGATAATTGCACAACATATGAGAAGATGGCGACAACTAGGGACCAAACCAATGATGAAGACAATAGTGATTTGATGATGTTGTGTGAACGTACAATATCTAAGCATCAATCAACTAGATTTTTTGATGATGAAGATTTATTTCAAAATAATTATATTGGAGACGATATATCATTCTATAGCGTTGAAGATAACAAAGTTAAATATTCCTTGAGTGAAACTTTGGAAGCATCAGAAGATGTTGAAGATGTTGACGGGTATTATGAAATAGAAGAAGATAACGCAGTTGACCACTTATTAATGAATAAATCGAAAAGTTTTAATTCTAAAACTTTTCCTAGTACACCAATCAAAAGATACATTTCCAAACCCACAACGAAAAAATCTTCTACAATACTTAAAACGCCCAGAACCAAATCCAGATCAATACCAACCTCATCAAAAAAACATACTCCTGTTCGTTCAAAAGCTCAAAAACTAGGAAGAATCACACCTCTTCAAAGAAAAACTATAAAAATACCATCCAATAATCCTAAAGATGATATTAAAAATTTTGCAATAACACCTATTCTAAACCAAATCAAAAAACCTTCAAAAGTTAACAAACTAACTCCCAAAAAAAAACCATTAGAGTTTTATTCTATTGCACCAACTAAAAATCATATTTTTCCCAGAAAAGTTCACTCTGCTACGACTGTCGTGGAAAGTTTAAGCAAAAGATTTGTGGTATTGAATAAGGGTATTAAAGGTTATGATTCAAATACAAATAAAATTGAAGATGTACCATCAACAATGTATGTCAAAAACAAGTATTTTAGTGGCTCGCCACTTTATTTAAACGTCTTTAAAAATGCTAAAAATGAAATTTCAACTGATTTTAAAATTGCTTTGAAAGATAAAACAATCCATTTTTCCAAACTTGATAATTCAAAAATGAATCCAATTAAAGACTTTTTAAAATTACTTTTAGTTAATGATATAAAAAGTTTAATTTCAGATGAAAACCTCATAAAATCAATTAATGAAGTTCTTGGATTTTGTTATTGTTTGGATGTCATAGAAATTAATAATTTTATAACCATTTTTGATAATTTTTTGATTGATTTTAATAATAAATTATTGAAACTGAACAGATCAAACACTGAAATTTCTCACATTTACACATATATCATTTCAACTTTTCCAATATTTTATTTTATTTGTGATTTGGTTTATAAAAGAAATTTCATTAATAATGATCTGATGAATAAGGTTTATTTAATTACAGAGAAAATGTTTTTCAAATTAACTTCTATAACAAAACAAACATCTTCCAGAAAAGACCTTGAAGACGAACTTTTGATTCATTCATTTGATAATATATTCATTATTTGTCAAAATAAATTTTGGGACATACTATATATATCATCTATTAAAAATATTGAACTTTTTGAACTCATATATAGGAAGTTTGATGAAACTAAAACTGAACGTTGGCCAATTGTCCAAAATATGATTAAAGTTTCGTTAGAATCAGCTGAATCATTACAGTTATCCTTTCAATATTTGAAAACTTTTATAGAATTGCATCATTGGAAAATAAATGAAGATGTGATTTTATTAATGTTTCAAATTCTTCAAAAAAACAAATTCAAAAACTTTCCAAATGAAACAAGTTTTCCAAGAATTCTTGATATTTCAATTAAGGATTTTAATATTGATAAAGATTCAAGTTTTGTTAATACTTATTTATATTATTTGATTGTTTTTTTAAGAAATAATGAGATAAAGCCAAGATTACGTGAGAAAATATCAGCCTTTTCTTTGAAACTTTCAAATCCAGATATTTCATCATTTTCAAATAGACTAAATATGTTATTGGTACTTTCAGAAATTTTCAAAAAGAATTTTGATTCAAAAATATATGAGGTAATCAAAAATGCAGATTTAACAAACACTACTTTTTTAAAGAACTCTTTCAGAGTTTTAAACTCATCCATTGATTTGAATGAAAGGTTTTTAATGTCCTCAACTGTACCATCATTAAGACTGTGTTTGATATCGGTAGCTAAGTACTCTCTTCATTTGCAATTTAAAGATTTCCTGGATGACCTAAAATTTGATTCCTTGAATAGAAAGACACAACGCTCAATATTATTCACAATAAGTGAATTCAAATCTGATATCCAAATCATCAAATACTCTGACTCAATTATTAAGAAATTTATTGCCAGCATAACAAATGAAGACGACGCTCTCGTTTTAGAAAAGTTTAAAGATATAAGTTGTTCACTATTTCCAGAATTGTGGTTAATTGTTTCAACAGCAAGGGTTTCTTTGAAACTTACAAATTGGGGTAGCTTGTTAAAGTTTAATGAAATTGACAATCATGAGCCATTTATTTTTACTCATATCTTAAAAAATGGGAAAAGGTGTGTTTATGAGTTGGAGAAAGTTTTATTTATTTCGAAACTAATTAAATATTTGGTTAAGAAAGATCATTATCCAACATTAATCGGGTACATTAGACAGTTAGAGATTATTGACGATGGTCTCTTGAAATCAAAGGGATTGATCGTTTCTTCTCAAAAAGTGCAACTCACTACCAATTTAATAGTAAGTATTTCCAAAACAGAATCTAATGAAGTGAAGAAATATCTCTTAGGGTTATTGATTGATAATATTTGGGAAGAGGTTAGTAATTATGGGAGTGATATTGAATATAATAGTTATGCCAAAAAGATAATACTTTTTATTTATGAGTCTTGTTTGGAATATGTTGTGTTCACTGAATCGTTCAAGTATTTGATTAATAAATATGGAATAAACTCTGGATCAATTGTCAATGGTAAGTTCAAAAGCGATGGTATTCTGTCGAATGGCTCAACTGATAATCCAACACCCAACTTATGCAATTTATCTATAGATCGTAAATTGGAGATCTTATTTGATTGTTTAATATCAACTAATAGAGATTCATTAAATTCTGAGAAAATTGAATCAATTTTAGAAAGTTTCCATTCAAGAAAACAAATAATGTTGGATGATGAGAAAGAAGATTCTATTTTTTATGAGATATCCTGTTTAATTTCAGTTTTATCACAAAATCTGGAGAACTTTCATTCATGTTGGATGTTTCTTGATGAATTAACAAAATATTTAATAGAAGATCTACAAAAAAGAAAAAGCTTTAAAAAATCAGATTATTTTTGTTTACTTCAGGTTTTATCGTTGTTTTCAACCTTGCTGAAAAACAGAAATACCAAGTATAAAGAATATGAATACTCTTGTTTGAGTAATATCTTTGAATTTATTGTTTTTTCATTAAGATTATTTGAAGGAACTGTTGAATATGATTGTGTTTTGCATTTTAGCAGTTTATTTGTTGGGGAAGATGTGCTTTTGAATAATGTTATTGTAAATAGCTTAATAGTGAAATTTATCTTCACTTCATCAAAAATCAATGAAATGATTAAAAAGTATGATGATAAACAAAAAAATAAGGTTATTGAACCTAAAAATGATGCTGATTTTTCGGTTCTCAAAAAAAATTATGACAAATTTATATCATACTTACAACCGATTTCTAAGTATTAAGAGTTCAAAATAATGACATTTGTTTGTGTTTTTGTTGTAGTCAACCAATGAACAGAACTACATTTAACTTTTGAAATTCATGACATTTTTTCATTCAAGATTATCTAACTATCTTAGCTTCAGCCTCTAGCTTATCAACTTGTCTTTTAAGTTCCAGTAAATGATTAATAGCTTTCATAAGTTCTTCTTGTTTTTCAACAACTTTTTCTGTAGATATTGTAGGTTTTCTACCCAAGCCTAACTCTCCTAATATCGCATTAATTCTGACTTGAACACCAGGTTTATAACTTGTGAGTTTGGAAGATCTTAAATATACACCAGGATTTATCCTTTCAGTATGAGTTTTCATACCAAACATTTGTTCTTCTCTTGGAGTGAATTTTTTTGAAATTAGATTTTGAATTGAGTTTACTTTCCTCTTATCATCTTTTTCAGCCTGAAGTTGTCTTTGTCTTTGTAAATGTTGTTGCTTCAATTTTTCATTCAAAGCAGCCAAAGGATTTTCTGGCATTGGTAAATCAACTTTCTTCTTGCGTTTTTCAGTCATTAAAGAGTTGTATAATTGAGATAAACCTTGTGAACTGAAGTATTGATTAACATTAGTTGAGGCACTTGGAGAATCCAACAACTGCAATAACGCAGTTCTTTCTGCAATTGTTTTCTTAGCTGCCAATTCAAACTTTTTGGCTTCGATGATCAACGATTCTTCTTCTGCAATTTCAGCAGGGCTTCTCTTCAAAAGTCTATTCAAATACTGTTTCCTTTCAATTTCTTTCTTTTTGTTGAAATTCAAATTACTGATCAAATTGGAGTTTTGAGAACCTTCTTCATTTTCATTTTCATGTATCAAGATTTGTTGGCACACATAGTAAAATCTTTCTTGTAGATCTTCGAGTGATCTATTTCTATTTTCAAAAGAGTACCTATCATAAATAACAGCCCATTTCAAATCAAAAGCTTTACTAAGATCAAACAAATAGCGTGTTTCTGCGTAGTCCCACGCTACAGAAGAGAAATTATCGACAGTCTTTTGAAAATTTCCGATATGATTTTTCCTTTCAATCTCATTTAAGCTTTCACTATCTTTAGATTCATCTGTCTGGCAAACAGCAGTCTCCTCGCCATTCTGCTTCTCATCTTTCACTTCTTTCTGTAAATCTTTCATCTCGGTATTATGGAGAGCATCCGCTTGCTCTAGCTCTGTTAGAAAAGAGTTGTAGTCTTCTTCTGTGAAATCCGGTATATTCAAATGGACATTGTATTTCTCAAACTTGTATGGAATCTCCAAACCCTCCACTGCAGTGTCCTCTTTCAGACCTTTTACCCAATGGTGTAGCTGTAAACCATCGTCTCTTGCACCATTGTTAAAAGCTGCCCATGTCCATGCAGATGGTTTTGAAATGGTGTTCAGCTTGTCCTTGAACTTCTGTTGTGCCCTCACAGGGATGGGAGGGGTATTATGGCCTAGCAAACTGTATAGCTCTCTTTGTATCCCAGTTTCTGTATTGAGTTAGTACATGCTCTGCTTTTCGTTGTTGTTTTTTGTGTATTCTTTTTCTACTCACGCTTGACTTTGGCTGGTTCCACCTTCTGCTTCTTCTTAGCCGGCTGCTGTGCGCCTGTGCCCTGTATGTTAAGAACGTCCAAGATATCAGACGACATTTCTTCTTCTTCTTCTTCTTCTTCTGTTGCTTCTAGAAGTTGTCGTGAAGTTTGGGAAGTTTTAATAATTTTTGGTTTTTTATTTTATCTTATTTTATGTATTTTATTTGAATAAAGATTTTTCAACTGGCTCGCATCTTGAACCGAATAAGAATGCACACAGCGTCCAGAAGAAGCAAAATTAGAGCTCCGCGCAAGGTATGTTTGATCATAGGTCTTTTTTTTTCAGCGGTTGATTCCATGTTTTTTCAAAGCCAAAGCTGACCATTCTCAGAACTCCAGCGCTGACGCCGATTTGGAGGTGTCCCAGAAGGTGTTGGCTGGAGCCATCAGACAAATTCAGCTGCAGAATGCAATAGAGCTGTCTTTCGAAGAGCTCTACAGAAACGCATACCATTTGGTACTTAAGAAAAACGGCAAACAACTTTATGATTTGGTTGCCAGTCTTGTTGGGGAGCACCTCGACACTCTCAGGCAGACCTTGGTAGATAAGATAGCTTCAAATGGTTCCAGAACAGAGTTCCTCATCTCTCTGAAAGGCTACTGGGAAGACCATACTCTTTCCATGAGAATGATCAGTGACGTTCTGATGTACCTGGACAGAGTCTACGCAAAGGAGAACCATATGCCACTGGTATACAACCTGGGAATCAATCTCTTCAGAGACAACATCATCAAAGACAACAAGAACTATCTAGGAAATATCACGGGCAAATACATTCTGGAAGAGTTGGCCTCCAACAGAAACGGCCTTATTGTGGATATCTTTCTCTGTAAGTCCATAATCAACATGCTGGAGGCTTTGACTGAGGACGAGAAGAACTCAGAAGTTGGTGAGAATTACTATCTGCGGTATTTTGAACCTTTTTATCTGGATGAGACTTTGACTTATTACGAGAAACTTAGTGTCGAGCTTTTTGAATTGAACAGTGCCACTACATATTTAAAAAAAGTTGATGGGCTAATCGCAAATGAGTACAATAAATGCGTGCTGTATCTGCCGCAGTGCACTATTCCTAAACTCATATCTCTGGTTGACAAAGTGTTGATTTCATCAAAAATTGATAACGTTATGAAGCTCCAATCTGGTTTAAGAGATTGGTTGTGTACTGATAAATACCTTGATTTGACTCTATTGTACAAACTTCTTTGTCGCGTCAACTATTTTGATGGACTAAGAATTCAACTGAAAGAGATAGTTATAGAAGAAGGTTTATCATTATTCACCGACACTCATCAACAAATGAATGAATTGCCTATATTAATAGATTCTCAAATTAAGCGCAAAACCATGTCTTTATCTAAAAAATTAACCATGGAAGCTGTCTTATGGATTGAAAAATGCATTGCTTTGAAAGATAAGTATGATAAAATTTTAAAATGTTTTGACCAGGATGTCAACATTCAAACAACTATTGATAACGCATTTGTGGAGTTTTTAAATGAAAACAACAAACTCTCAGAGTATCTATCTTTGTTTATTGATGATACCATTAAAAAAGCATCTTCTAAATCTGAAGAAGAACTAGAAACTACTTTTGATAAAGCTATCATAATCTTTAGATTCATTAAAGATAAAGATGTTTTTGAAAAATACTACAAAGTTCACCTCGCGAAAAGATTAATAAAATCGTTTTCAAGTGACTTAGAAAGATCTGTTATTGAGAAACTCAAAAATGAATTTGGTGCTCCATATAAAAATCTGGAAAGTATGTATATGGATATAATCACTTCTATTGAAGTATCAAAGGAATTCAACAATAAAAAGCTTGAAGTCAAATCTTTAACAAAGCTTTTTTGGCCAAATGTTCCTCAAGATAAAAAACTGGATGAAGCTATTTTGCCTATAGAGCTAGAAGAGCTACAAAAATCTTTTGTTGAATTTTATTCAAAGAAATTCAATGGTAGGCACCTTGAATGGGCTTATAATTTGAGTTCCATTGATATAAAAGTTAAATTTAAAAAAAAGACACATGAATTAAACATGAGCTTATATTGTGGGTTGATTTTTTTGTTATTTGAAGAAAATGATTCTTTAACTTTTGAAGAGATTGGGGAAATGACAAGAATACCTAAAAATGATTTAATCAAAAGTTTACAAACGATAGCTGTTGCTCCAAAAACTAGAATTTTAACAAAAACTCCAATGTCCAAAGAAATCAACTCCAGTGATGTTTTCCAGTTTAATAGCTCTTTCACTTCTCCAATGACAAAAGTTAAAATAGCAACAGTTGTAAATAAAATTGAAACAGAGTCCGAAAGATCAAAAACTATTGAGGAAGTTGATGAAAATAGACAGTTTGAAGTTGATGCTGTTATTGTTCGTACGATGAAATCAAAGAAAAAAATGAATCATAATGAATTAATTACTGAGACTGTTAAACAAGTTTCAAGATTCATTCCAACCCCACAATTAATTAAAAAACGAATTGAAAGATTAATAGAAAGAGAGTACTTAAAAAGAGATCCTGAAAACAGAACAGTTTATGAGTATATGGCCTGATTTTTTATATGTGTGTTTGAAATAAAGTTTATTCACTCAATTGAATTGAAACAAAATTTTGTAGCTTTATACTTTACTATTCTTTGAACTCGTGTATTCATATTTAAAGTTACACTATAAAAGTTACACTATAAATCATCCCGGAATGTTGATGAAAATTTCTCCATTCTTAACTTGAGCTAAAGAAGTGACTAACAAAGCTGGTAAACTAATTTTATAAGTTAAATCAAAAACTTTGAACTGAGGTAAACTTAACAATCCATGACTTAAGGGTAAACAATGGAATTGGAAAACTTGTCTCGTAAAGGGAAGAACTGATATATTCATTGATTTAGTTCCAATGATTTGAAAATTACTATTCTCTATGAAGTTATATGAAAAATTAAAAATTCTTGAGGTTGGATTTTCAATCATATAATTTAGTACTAAATCATTTTTTTTATTGGGTTCAATGAATTTGATGTCTAATAACACTCTAGGATCAATCAACGGCAGTGAAATCTTCCATGGATCATTCAAAAATTCATGAATATTCTCAGAGTTCGTTCTTTTCCACTTTATCTTAGAAATCAAATCAAATTGTAAATGCCTTGTTAAATTGTTTTTGACTTTAGTTTCTATTAGATGATCTGCATCAATTCTTGTGTTATTTATTGTTTTAAGCTTATGTGAGTCAGTCAATTCAGTGCAATCCATCTCATCGTTTATCGGAACCATTTCAATTGAATCACTTAAAATTTCAATTTCTGATTTTAATAACTTATGAATTATTATCTTTGATAACCAAAGTCTAGAAAGTTCAGGAAATGGCTTCTCAAAATTTCTATTTATTTGAAAAACACTATTGAAATCATTCTCTTTGATTCTGGGTGAAATAACAAACGAAATATTAAATGGATTCAAAACTGGGATTTGGATACTAAGAGAATCTTTAATTCCATTGCCATAATCGTTATCAACAAAATAAGTAGCTTCTAATTCAAAATTGATTATATTTTTATCCATACTTATCTTCGAGTCCAAGTTCGGAACTCTAAAATTTAACTCTTCTATCATATCTAGTTTTTTTGGCAAGTTTTTCAACATTAGTTCTCTCCCGCCACCATTTTTGTTATTCCAGTTAAAATCAACTCCTTTTCCATTGTATGAGACATTTGAATTAAGCCTTAAATCAATCATTGATTCATCTGAGTTTTTGATTTTAAATATTATTTTGAAAACTTCGCTTGAAATTGCATTTTCTGAATGTTCGAAATTGACACTTGTGTTTGGAATTCTTGGAACAATTTCTGTCAATGTTGGGTTTTTAGACAATATTATACCAAAAGTTGAAATTTTATCACCATCATCATCCTCAAAATTTGCCCACTGGTAATATTTTTCAAACTTTCTTGATTTGATTGGGATATTTATATTAGCCTTAAAAATTTCTTTGAAAGAAACTGAAGATGAAACTGAAAGACATTCATTTGTACCAATTTTTTTGGTTGGTATACTTAGTTGGAAAACAGCTGGTTTATTATTATTGAAAGAAGGCAAATTAGCTTCACCAATTAGCACATCCAAATTTTGATCATAAGTGAAATCATTAATGATATGACTTCTAGTATTAGCATTATTCTTGATGATTATTGAAGGAATTGACCCTTTCATTGAGATTGTAAGTTCATTTAAGATAATTCCTTTCAATAAATCATTGAAAAGTGGAATCAACTTGATTTGAAATGAAATGGTATCTGTTAATGTGACAGTTGGAGACTTGAAAATCGTTTCGCATTCAAATAAGTTAAAAGAATCATTTGAAGATAGATTAAAACTTAAAGGAAAAGAGCATTGTTTGTCATTTTTTTCATTTTCTGTCGTATGTGTGATTAATTTTATCGATTCGTAATTGTTTATAATCTCCTTTTTATTCAATTTGAATTCATGTGGCTTTATAAGACCTAGCTCAATAAAGTTCATAGTTGTTGCATGGAATTTTTTGAGGGAAATTGATGACAACATTAACTTGTTGAGGATATGCTGAGTTATAAAAGTCCAGTTATTATCACCTTTGATTATATCAACACACTGTTCATATGATTTAAAAGCTTTGTCAAAAATTTTCAAATGAAAATAGTGCTGGGCTATTTTGAAATTAACAAATGCTATATTTCTCTCAAAAGATTCTCTTTTTTTTTGGAATGATAATTTAGCAAAAGTTAAAAGATTCAAAAATTCAACGTCATAAACTATCTGATTTATCAATTCTCTCAAGTAGTCATCATTTTTAACGTCTTTTTTATTTCTATCAACTTTTGAAAGATGTGCCCGTTTTAATAAATGAGCAGCTTGTAGGTATAAAAACCCAGAGTGAGACAAGACTAAAGGAGATAATCTATCGGAATCATCGGGGGAAAAAGGTACATCAGTTGGAATGATAGAACTTGGGGCTAAATCAGATAGTTGCGCAAGCCATTTAAATTGAATGTAAAGCCAGTTTGAGACCTCCACTGATTTTGGTGAAACGAGTTGTTTTTTTAAAAAAAAAATAACACTTTGAAGGTGAACATCAAACTTTTTGAAAGAAGAATTTGATTGTTCCAGATAAAGATTCAACTTAATTATATGAAACAAACTAAAATCCAATAAATTTCGGAACTTATTCCAATTTTTGTCGTTTAAATTCAAATGATCAAAAATTTCAATTATATTTTCGTAAGCAACTTCGAAGCTTTTGATAGCCAAATCATATTGCTGTCTTAATTCATTTACAATACCTAGTTTAAGTCCATATCTTGCTTCAATATGATTTTTTGTAAAGTTTTCAGTGATGTTGCTGCTTAAAGTTTTCACTCTTTTCTTTCTTAACTTTTTCTCTATGTTTGAATAAAATTCCATTAGAAAAGGTTTCAGTATATGAATAACATCTTGAGAAAAATCAATGGCTTCATTGGATGATGCATTAGAGCTCAAAAACAAGAGAGATTTGTTGTTTGATCCTGTTTGTTTTCTGATATCGTTCAATCTGTCATCAATTTCATTATTGGTGATGCTTGCATTCATTTTGGTAAATATCAAAACCAAATGTTTGACACTATGTGCATTCAAGCTTGTTCTCAAATTGATTATCTCAGAGGCCAATTCTTTGTTTGATTTTTCTATTTCTGTAGCATCAACGGTGTCTGTGTTCAATGTGAAACATGAGATGAAAACCCCAGGAATTATAGATCTGTATTTATCAATCCAATCAATGGTGAAAATGCCATCAGGGTACAATTCTGAGTTCTTGTTCAGTGGTGATAGTATTGAGGCATGTAGTTTGTCATGGATGACAGGCAACGAATACTGGTTGTCCACGAATCTGAACTTGTAACGATATGGGGAAGCTGCAATTTGAGATTTGGTGGCACGGTTGTCCCAGATAAGATGGTCATCAACATGATATTTTTTCCAGTTTTTAAGAACGTTACTAACAATTGGTGTTTCTTTGGTGTCCACTGGTGGCTGCTTTCTAAACAATGGCTGGTTGAAGTTCTGTAAAAGCATATTTTTCTGGTGCAACTGTTTCAGCTCGTCTTCATTACATTGCGAGACTAAGAACTCTGGCACATCAGTGCCCAAGCCTTGCACCATTACTAGCGGCGCGTTGTGTAAAATGTAGCTCTGCTGGAACTCCTCCATGATCTCAATTGTGTTGTGTAAGCGCCGTTCTTTGTTTATAACTTTGATATATGTTTATAATTTTGGTATTAAATTTTAATATACTATTTGAAATTAAAGTTGATAATTGCTAATTGATTACATTATACAATATACGCTGAAGAAGTACATAAGAAAATTAAGAAAAAAACTTCTTGATTTAGCAGCCTTCTCAATATAGAAATCATCTGTTTTTGGCAATCTTGTTTTTTATTTTTCTTTCAATGCGCCACAATGCAATTTGGTGGCAAAAAAATTATCCGGGCCACATAGGTTGTGCAGTGCGCACTGCGCAGCAAGGCAAAAAAATTAAAAGGCATGAAATTCGCTGGGAACAAAACAAGTTGAATTCAGCCAGCAAATGTTCGCCCTCAGAAGAAACGTTTTCGCGCTCAACACAAGTTCAAGACCTTTTTCAACCACTCTTCGCGCAATGTCAGACCTCAAAATTGAAAGAATCGCCCCAGGTGACGGTAAAACCTTCCCACAAACCGGAGACAGAGTCACCATTCACTACGTTGGTACGTTAGAAAATGGTAAGAAATTCGACTCTTCCAGAGACAGAGGCTCTCCTTTCCAAACAGTCATTGGTGTTGGTCAAGTCATCAAAGGTTGGGATGAAGGTATTCCTCAATTGTCTTTAGGTGAAAAAGCCATCTTGACCATTCCAGGTCACAAAGCTTATGGTGATCGTGGTTTCCCAGGCTTAATTCCACCAAATGCCACTTTGATCTTCGATGTTGAATTATTGAAAATCAACTAAGCTTTCCCTCCCTGGAATGATAGCTTAATATATAGCGAGTTCATTGATGCCATTCTGCTGTACTACAACTTACTGTAGTCTGTAGCTTCTTCCACTTTCTATTAACCGATAATTATGATTATACAGATTTTCTTCATCAATCGGTACTTAATGATAGTAGCTACTCCTTATTACTAGAGCTGTGTTTTCTTCCTCGTGCTTCTTCTAGGCCGGCTTCTAGATCTGGTAGCCATTGAGCTGCCACTAGCAGATCCTGTTGAGTTGGCGGTCTTTTTTGGTTTCTTGGTTTCTGCCTTTTCTTGAGCATCACTGGCTCTTGTACGTAGTCTTCTTCCACCAACTGGACTCAAAGACAATTTCTTAGGTTTTCTTCCTCTTGTGGCTTTAGGTCTTCCCCTGGGTCTAGGTTTATGTTCTTCTTCTTCTTCTTCTTCTTCTTCTTCTTCTTCTTCATTTTCTTCATTTTCTTCATTTTCTTCTTCCTCCTCCTCCTCCTCCTCTTCTTCCCCTTCTTCCACTTCTTCCTCTTCTTCCACTTCTTCCTCTTCTTTGTCTTCTTCCTCTTCGTCATCATCTTCTTCGCCTTCATCGATATCTTCTCCTAACTCAATTACTTCTTGTTGTTGTTTTGCTTCTATTTCTTCTTGCTCTTTGCAGTTGTCTCCTTCCTTAGTTTCTTCTTTAATTCCTTCTTTATATTCCTCTTTGGTTTTTGACCCTACAGGTGGCAAGGTTTCTATCAACTCACTAGACTCAATCTCGCTCACTGATTCTGTTGTCTCTTCTTTGAACTTTTTCTTTACTGCTTCATGTTCACGTTCTACGCCAACATTAATATCTAATTCTTTGATCTCAACAGCATTTTGTTCGGTTTTAGATACACTATCTGTAATATCTGCTTGTTCCTTTTGAGCATGTGGAACAACTTCATAGAATATTTTCTTAGATAATTCAAACAACTCAAGATCTGTGCCTTCTAACTCTGGTTCTTCTTCAGCCTCTTGAGTCTCGACAGTCATCTTACTGTCGCCATCTTCGTCTTCCTCGCCGTCTCCATTAGACTCTTCCAGCTCGTCTAAACCTTTTAAATCGTACAATGAATATAATTTTTCCCAGATATCCTTCACTCCAATCGAATCTTCATTATCTCTATCTTTGTTTATACTGTTGAATATTTCCACTAAACGATAGTGTTTCTTCGCCCCTGTACAACAACTATTAGTATCACACTTATCCAAGTTCATTGTAATCTCAGAACTTCACTCGAACTAAAGCCCAAAGATCCCAAACATCCACCTACCAACTGGCTTGGAAAGACACACTGCGCGCAGCAGCTGTATCTCCTCCTGTGTGCTCCACTGCCTTTGCTGGGCCATCTTGTCCTGCTCTCTGGTTCTCTCTCTTTTATTTGATTGTAATCATTCCATTAATCATTCAAAATCAGTGGTGTTCAGGTTATTGTTGAACCGGGTGACTCTTCTGTTATTTTTTTTTCAAAATCTCTTTGAGAGACTGGTTTTGCGGTGCTTCAAACCTCAAACCCACTCCTTTCTATGATTTATATTCTCCGTCTTGAAATGCAGTCTTCAAAGTTTAAAATTCCCTGTTCTCTTGAACACAAAATTCTGTCATTTGAAAATCTGAAAATTTGAGATTTTTCATTTTGAATTTTCAGCATTTGTTCAAAAATATCAAAATTTTTCTGTTTTTTATTGGAATTGATCAGAAACTAGTTAGAAATCGCCGCTGAACGTTCTTCAAAATGACCAGAAAGGCGAATCTCATGTACAGTCTTTCCAGAGGAGTGAGTTATTAATATATCTCCGCGCTGCAGTCGCGCATATGTCATCTTTTTTTTTTTTTTTGCCTCTGCTAACAACAATATTCAATTTAGAGAGTTCGTACTTCCTGGAATAAACTAAATCTGTTCAATTTATATAAAAAACCTATGGTCTCATTTCAAGGTAAGAATTCTTTCCAACAGCAATTCTTAGCCAAGCAAGAAGCAAGAGCTTACCACGGTGAATTTTTACCAGAAAGAATAATTAAATCAAAATTCAATGAAAATTTAGAATCTGTTGCTCATTTAGATGCCTCTATTCGTGGTGAAACTAAAGAAACTCCAATTAAACTACAAACGTTTGCCTTTTTGGAAAAAAGATTGGATTTCTCAGTTCATCGTGCTTTATTTGCTTCTTCTGTTAGGCAAGCTCGTCGTTTCATTTTAGCAGGATGTGTTTGGGTCAATAATATTCCAATCAAACAACCAGGTTTCATTTTGAAAGCTGGTGATATTGTTCATGTCGAACCAGAAAAAGTGTTGTTTGCCACTGGTGCATCAAAACCAAGCCCTAAACAATCACTTGTTGTTGATAGATCAAGTATAGCTTTATGGAATAAATACGTCAATTTTGCTAAAAAATTCCCAAGAAAAGCATGGGAACAAAACAGACAGAAATTGAAGGAAGAAAAACAAGCTGCTAAAAAAGCTGGAACTGATGCTGAAATCAGACTTGCTGAAATTGAAGCGGCAAATAAATTAGATCAAATAATGCTTGAAAAACAACGTGCTGAAACCAAAGAGAAAGTTTTATTGGATGTTCTCAAAACCGGTTTGAATGTTGAAGAATTATCTGCAACAACTTTCAAAAGTCTGAATTACTCGGATGCTGTTGCCACAAAAGCTTTAGAATTGTTTAAAGCTTTTAATGGTAAAAACTCTCAATTAAATGAAAAAAATGAACAACAATTAGTTGAAATTGTTGATAATTATTTTAAAAATCTTGAAAAAGATAACTTAAGTGAGGAAGAAAGAAAATTCAATTCATCAGTGAGACAAGCTTTAGCTGGTGTTAGAAATAATTTACTTGAAGATATTAGAAAAGAATATGCAGATAAAAAAGCTAAAGGTATTGTTGATGAAGCAAGTGAAGAAGAAATACAAAAATGGGCAGATTCTTTGGAATATCATCCAAAAATTTATTCCTCTCAAATTGAAGAAGGTGCCACTTATGAAGTCAATTTACCAAATCAAAAAGGTCCATTCGGTCGTTTTGATCCTTCAAAAGAGTATTTCACTCCTTGGAAACCAAGACAATTATTAGCTCCTTTTGCAATTTTACCGGCTCATCTAGAAATATCTTTTAAAACTTGTCATTTTGTTTATTTAAGAGATCCTGTTGCATTACCAGGTAAATCTGAAGTCATTTCTCCATTAGATGTTAATGTCCATGAACGTGCTTATATGTGGTACGTGAGAAGACATAAGAGACAACGTAAAGAGATTGCTTAGTTCGCAAACATCAAGTCATAATAAATACATTCTTTGTATATAGAGAAAATTTAAAACTTTAACCATAATTTATGTATTAATAAATCTACAAACGTAACTTACTTGATTCATATATTCATATATAACAGACTTTAGAGTTTCAAGTTCAAATGATCAAGTTGTTTTAGCCAGCATGTTCAACAACAGTACTAACCATAGCTCCTTTTTCATTAAATGTATGCTTAAATTGTTCAGGAACAGCAACTTCTTTAAAATCACCTTCGTCTTTTGGATCTGGAACATTGACGTTTAATGAAGTTGTTGTAGTTGTATAGATTTCAGTCTCTAGAGAATTTGCACTCAAATAAATTTGTCCTTCATCAGATTGATCAATTGTAATTTGTGGGACTTTTTCCACAACTTGAATTCCAAATTTCTGGGATTTTAAAACATCAATACCTGAAACTAATTGCTCAACAACTAATCCTAATTTGAAAGTTTCTGTGACAGATGCTGCATTTAATTTACCTTTAATTTGAATTGTACAATTTTTAACATTGGCAATGAAAACAGATTGAGAAATATCACCATGGATAATAATATCATGTTTATCTTCAACATTTTTAATAACCCATTTAGATTCCTGTAATTCAGTAACTGGTTCGAGTTTTGGTTTCAATGATAATGAATTTGGTTTTTTTGGTTTTAAAGGAGGAGATTTTTTCTTGGACGAAGATAATGAAGAAGATGATGAACTTGGTTTGAGACCTGGTTCTTTACGTAATTCTGGGTTTTTATGTGTCATTTGAGATTTATCAACTTTTTTCAACCCTTTTGTTATACCTTCACCTTGATTTAATTGTCCAAAAACAGCGTCTAATCCGCCAGTTGGTGCTGAGGTCGGTGCTACTGGTGTGCCTAGTGCAGGTGTGGAATCAAAAATATCTGCTGGTGGAGGAGGTGGTGCTGGTGGTGGTGCTGGACCTCCCGCTGGTGGTGGTGCTGGGACTTCTTTTGAGGAGGAGGATTCACTGGTTAAAGCATCTGCAAAGTCCCCACCACTAGCATTATTCCAAGTCAATCCTGTTGAATGGTACTGTTTAACATATGACTTCAAACCTTCAAAAATCCCCAAAAATTGTTTAACCCATTCTTGAGCCTTGGGGTCTTTTTCTTTAAACTCTTTCAAAACTTTATTGGTCCAAAACGTAGCGGAATCTTTAATATCTGGAATAAAGGAAACGGGAGTGTCTGTTAAAAACCAACTTAAAACACCACTACCTTCAGCAATAGAATTCAAGCTGGAAAAATATAATGATCTTCTGTTATTGTCTTTAAAATCATTGATTTCAGCAACGTCGTCTTGCAATGGTTTGAGCAACGCAACAGTGTCTGGATTAGTGAAATCTGGTTTCTTTGATTTCAGTGCATTCTTGATTAAAGTTTTTTGAAATATAAATGCCTTTGCAAAATTTCCAGCCTGTTCTCCAACCAATGGATCGATCTCGTTGGATAGTTCCACAAAAGGGTTAATGTGTGTTTCTAAAAACTCATTGAAAGCCTTCACTGCTGGAGGTGCTAGCTCCTCAATGGACTCTGAAAGACGAGTTGTGTCGTCAACGGTGCCAATAGCTGGTGGAGGTGTGGTGATGTCTAGCTGTGAAACCTGTCTAGAGGCTATCAAAGTTCTCTGGTTAGTCACCATAGGATCTGGTGGAGTGCCCTGCTTGACCACGATGCCTTCCAATGCGGCCGTGGCCTTCTCCAAACTGCAGTGCTGTTAGTACTGAGTTCAACTTCAATCCAACGGGTAAATGGTCTAAAACCACAATCCAGCGCCCAATTAAAAGCTTATGTGCCACTCACCGGTCTATCAACGCGAGAAACTTGTCGCGACTTTCTGCCATGATCTCTTCTCACTGTTCCGTGTGCCTCTACAGCGTTGTTTTGGTGGCAAAAGGGGAGAAATCAGTAGGTAAATAAACAATACAAAAAACATTCAAAAAACACTTTCGGCTGGGTAACCATTCAGCACGCTTCGAAAACACTGGCATAAAAAAGTATACATATTACAGCTCCAATATCAAGCACTTCAACTGCCTTCTTTCCCAGCTGCTCGACAAGATGACCGAGCTCACGCAAAGAGTAGTTTACCCGTTGAGAGACACTCCGGAGGCCACAGAGGCCGAAGGATTTAGCAGCGACTACAAATCTGGCGTGCCTATTGGAATTGACTTTGGTTCTTCACAGGTCAGAATAGGACTCACCACGGCCACTGCTGCCTCACACAACTTCCCAACACTGCTTGCAAGATATAGGGACAGGACTACTGCCAGATCTTACACTTTCATTGGAAACGACGTGTTTTTGGACCAAGGTATCAAGGCCCAGGCTCGTTCACCTTATGATGGAGCATTGGTAAACAATTGGGATTATGTTGAGCAAATATTGGACTATTCTTTCTCCCATTTAGGTGTGAACTCTCAAGGTGGTGTCGATAATCCGGTTATCTTGACTGAGAAACCTGCCAGTCCCTTATTGCAAAGAAAAGGATTTTATGAATTATTATATGAGACTTATAACGTTGATAAAGTGGCTATCGGTATTGACAGTTTGTTTTCATACTATTACAACAAGGGTTCAAGTGGCCTGGTCATTGGTACAGGTCATGAATCTACACATCTCATCCCAGTGATCAATGGGAAAGGTATCATTCCCGAAACTAAAAGAATCAATTGGGGTGGTCATTCTTCCTCAAACTATTTGAACTCTTTGCTTCAATTAAAATATCCTTATTTTCCAACTAAAATTAACTCTTTTCAAATTGACAATCTTGTTAGGGATTACTGTTATATAGCAAAAGATTATCAAGAGGAATTGAAAAACATCCTCAACTTGGACACTTTAGAAAAATCTGATATAACAGTGGAGGCTCCATTCACTGAAATCATTCAACCACAAAAATCAGAGGAAGAGTTGGAACGCTTGGCTGAAAAAAGAAGAGAAAATGGTAGAAGATTACAAGAACAAGCTCAACAGAAAAGATTAGAAAAATTAATTGAAAAGGAAAAAGAATTTGATTATTATACAAATTTGAAAAATAGATTATCAAAATTGAATAAAAAATTATTTCAATCAACTTTGAAAGAAGAAGGTTTTACATCTGAAGAAGAATTCAATAAAACTTTGGAAAATTTAGAAAATGCTTTAAAAAGAGCAAGAAAACAAGATATTGGAGATGATGATCAGTCTAATTCTGTGCCTTCTTTTCCATTAGCAGATATTCCTGATAGTGAATTAGATGAAGATCAAATCAAAGAGAAGAGAAAGCAAAGATTGTTGAAGGCAAATTATGAGGCAAGACAAAGAGCTAAAAAGGAAAAAGAGGAAGAAAAAATAAGATGGGAACAAGAAGCGAAAGCTGATGAAATTTTAAGAAAAACGAATTTGAATGAATGGATTAAAATTAGAAGAGATGAACTTAAAATGATAGTTCAAAAAAAAAGAGATAGAGCAAAATTGAAAGAACAATTAAATGATCGTAAATCTCATGCAGCTCAAATTAGAATGAAAAATATTGCTACATTGGCTGCTGAAGACACAAAAGGTTCAAATAAAAGGAAAAGAGCGGGAGCCACTATTGATAAAGATCCAACTGACACTTTCGGTGCAAACGATGAAGATTGGGCAATTTATAGAGATATTGCTAATGTTGATGATGATGAAATCATTGAAGAAGAAGATGCTAAATTGATTAAAATTGAAAAAGAATTATTGGAATTTGATCCAAATTTCACCATTGAAGATACTTTAGATTCTCAATTTGATTGGAGAAAATCGATAATACATAGATTTTTAAGAGGTCCAAGACTTTTTGACTCCGAAAATGCTCATGAACAACATCAAATCCATTTAAATGTTGAAAGAATTAGAGTTCCAGAAGTCTTGTTCCAACCAAGTATAGCTGGTTTAGATCAATGTGGTATTATCGAGTTAAGTGAAACTTTATTGATTAATACTTTTAATGGAAGTAAATCTTCTAGAGGCTTTTCTGGTGATTCTTATAATATGATTCAAGATGTTTTTATTACTGGTGGTCAAGCTTTATTTGAAAATTTTGAAACAAGAATTTCTAATGAATTCACAAGTTTTTTGCCTTTTAATTCCCCATTGAAAATCAGAACTGCAAATGATCCAATAATGGACTCTTGGAAAGGTATTGCTAAATGGTCAAAAAGTACCGAAGCTGAAAATTCTTATTTAACCAAACAGGAATACGAAGAAATGGGTTCAGATTATATTAAAGAACATAATTTAGGAAACATTAGATATAGTAGTTGAAACAAAAAAGAAAAAAAGTTACCAAAAAAAGTTTCACTATAAACATGTTATAATATAGTTTTTTTTTTTTTTTTTTTTTTTTTTTTTTACCTTTACGTGTAATTTATCTTTAAAGTAAATATTAATTTCTCTAACTTAACAGTAATATACAAATTTATGGGCCCTATTTTTTGGACTGTGGATTTTTTGGTTTTAAGCCTTTCTTTTTCAAACTATGTTTAACAGATTTATCAATCAGTTCAATATCTTTCGAATCATCAAATTTAGCGAAGTCATCATTGATAATACTTTCTTGTTCTTCTTCTGCTCTTGCAAGATTTTCTTTTTCTCTTGCTCCAGCTTTACTAACATCATGTGGAGATGGTGCAATTTTCTTGAATTTAGCAACATAAAATCCATCAACATTATAAATATGAGGATAATAACGTTTAGTCAAATTCAATGATGGATTGAAGTGTTTACCTCTAAAACTCGTGAAACCATCTTTACCAATTTCTAAACCAGATTCAACTAATTTAACATTTGGGCGTTTTCTCAATGCATAATCAACAACAGCTTCATTTTCTTCAACCATAACAGAACATGTTGAATAAACAATGTAACCACCAGTTGGTGAGTTTGCGTCAACAGAATCAATGGCAGATAATAACAATTGTTTCTGTAAATGAGGAATTTGAATAAAATCTTTTTCAGTTCTTGAGACTTTAACAGATTGATCTTTAGCAATAACACCAGTACCTGAACATGGAGCATCTAAAAGAACTCTGTCAAACCCACCAATGATTTTTGGGAATTCTCTAGCATCATAATTACAAACAATTGTATTAGTACAACCCAAACGATGAATATTCGCAATTAAAGCTTTTGTCCTTGCTTTATTAGAATCATTAGCAAAAATACAACCAGTATTTTTCATTAAAGCGGCTAAATAAGTTGTCTTACCACCTGGAGCAGAAGCCATATCTAAAACTCTTTCATTTTCTTGGGGAGCTAAAGCCATACATGGTAAAAATGAAGAAGCAGCTTGTAGGATATAATGACCAGCCAAATATTCTGGAGTAGCACCAATTGGGACTTGGGAATCAAAAATTTGTAAACCAACTTTGGTCCAAGAACCAATTGGTTGTAAATTAACACCACGATTAACTAAGGTTTGAGCTAAATCACGACGTCTAGTTTTTAAAGTGTTTGTTCTAATGGTGATTGGTCTTGAAATTTCATTAGCTTCAAAGAATTCCATGGCTTCAGATGGTGAAAATAAGTTAAATAATTTTTCAGCTAAGAATGGAGTATAACCAAAATAATCACAAATATCCCTAATTAATCTGTTTGTATAATCGGTTCTCGATTTACCTTCTTCAGCTAAATCTTTAAAATTCTCTAAAACTTTAATGATCTCAATCATTCTAGTTCTAATAACGTTCAAATCTTTTGGTGCTGTACTTAGCATTTCTTCTTCTGCTTCTTCATCTGGCAAAATATTGGCTCTTGGTTGAACAATGTTAGTTTGTAACAATTCTTCTTCAGCTTCTTGAGCCTCGAGTTCTTCTTCTTCGTCTAATTTAGCAGAAAGAGCTTCCATGTTGACAGCATTCAAAGTTTCTAAATCTTCATCATCATCAGAAAACATTGGACGTTCTTGAGCATCATCATCATCATCAGAATCGTAAAAATCTTCATTAACTTCGTCATTTTCAGCATCCACATCAAACTCATCATCAACACCATCATTTTCTTCTTCCTCATCATCAAACAATGATTTTTTGGCTGAAGCTAGCTCTTCTAAATCAACTTCTGGTAAATCTTTTTCAGCTTCTTTTTGTTGTCTGAACAATTCTTTCTCTTCTGCAAACTCATCGTTCTTCTTAGATTTCGTTTTTTTACTTTCAGAAACCTTGCTTTTGGTGACATTCTTAGTTTTCTTGACTGGTTCTTCGGCAACACCAGAAACAGAGTTGGATCTCTTTCTTTTCTGCTCTTTCTTTTCCTTCAGTTCTTTTTTAGCTGTGAACTCTTCGTAAGAAGGAGGATCTGCTTGTTTGTTCTTGTGACGTCTAGAACCCATGTCTTTGTGCTATGTTGAGTGGCTATTTTCCTGTAGTTCGAAAAGAAGCTGCTGGTTGGTAAACGCTTCAAATTAATACAGAGAGATGAAAAAAAAATATTTTTGATGTTAAAATTTATTTTTAAATTGCCCGGCCGAAGCTCATCGCCTTCAAAGGAAAAAAAAAAAAAAAATTGAGCTTCAGCTGGATGAATTTTTGTTAGTAGAACAAAAAGAAAAATGTTCAGCAACGACAAGTTCATTGCCAAGGCGAAGAGGATTGAGTATGGAGTACATTGTCTACTCAGATTGCCTTCCAACGGGATCAAAATTGTGCAGATCAAGGAGAAAGGTGTGGTGAATTTGGGTAAATTTGGTACTTTTGAAATTGAAGGAATTGTTGGTTTTCCATATGGACAGACTTTTGAAGTACTAGATGACAAGAAAGTGCGTGCTGTCTCTTCTTCTATTTTTGGGTTTGCAGAAGACGCTACAGAAAATGAAAATATTGATAGTAGTGAAGTTGAAAATCAAATGGATGTTGACATTGAGACAGAAGTCTCTAAAGCTTCAGAGAGAGAACAGTCACCAAAGACATTGAGTGAAAAAATAGACTTTCTAAAAAAATTGGATAGTAGTGATAGCAATAAAGATTTGATAGATATTGGTAATAGTACCCAAAGTTTGAGTATGGAAGAAATCGAAACTTTGAAGAAAACAGCCAGTGGATCAAACGTTGGTGAAGCAATCATCGATAAACTGATTAAAAACCATGTGAATTTCCAAAAGAAAACCAAGCATTCACAAGAGAAATATCTGAAGAGAAAACAACAAAAATTCTTGAGAAAATTCACAGTTGAGTATTTGGATTCTTCTAATTTGTTGAAATATTATCTTGATAAAGATGCCAGTAAAGTATTAGATATGAGTGAAGAGACACTAGGATTAATGCTAAGTTTGGCCAATGTTCAAGCTGGAGGTCGCTATCTAGTTATTGATGAAACTGGTGGTGTTTTAACTTATGCTTTACTAGAAAGAATGAAAGGATTTGGTTCACTCTTAATACTTCATGAAAATGAACATCCAAATTTAAGTGCATTAACCTATTCAAACTTTACAATAGAACAACAAAAAAAGATGATTAAAACTATTAATCTACTTCAATTTTTTGAACCAGAAACTGAAAGAGTTGAATGGAAAGATTACAGAGAAGAAGAAATAAAGGAAATGAAATCAGGTAAAAGACAGCATTATTTCCGTCGTAGAAATAATGCACTTGATACCAATAAAGCCATCGATGAAGCGATTAAAGGTAATTTTGATGGTTTATTAATTGCTTCAACTTTATACACACCAACTTTATTAGACAAAGTCATTGATAGGATTGGGGGATCCAGGCCAGTTGTGATTTATAATCAGTTCAAAGAAACATTGATAGAGGCTCAACTGAATTGTATGAATGATTTAAGGTTTTTAGCGCCAACTTTACATGAAACTAGAGCAAGGCCATATCAAACAATTCCAGGTAGAATTCATCCACTGATGACTATGCGTGGGTTCGGTTCTGGTTATATATTGAGTGCATTGAAAGTTATTCCATTGGAACAGGGTGTTACTGCTGTTGGTCGTGGATTGAAAAAACAAAGAATTACTAGAGGAGAAAGTGTTGAAACTAGTACTGAAACTAGTACTGAAACTAAATAATCCATAACCATGATTTCATTAATTTATACTACTTAAAGCCTGTAGAATAGAATTTTTTTTCCATCCTATTATCACTCTAACTTTTTCATTAGAATCTTTCAATATCTTAGTACTCCATTGTTTCCCACCCAACAACTTCTGGATAAACTTTCCTTGTTCTAAGCTTCCTAATTCAAATAAAAATCCATTTACTGAACTTGAATTGGTTATATAATTTTGTACCAAAGCTTTATAATGAAGTTCGTCTCCTATTAAAGCTAATTGTGGTTCAAACCGTCTTGTTGACTTATCCATTGAGTAATACTCATTTTTGGGGATATAAGGTGGGTTAGATATAACAAAGTCAAATTCACAATCCATTTTGCTGGTTATGGTTGAGTTGAACATATCATCTTCCAAGAAACGAATATTAGATATATTATTACTGATTTTATTTTCATTTGCCAATTTTAAAGCTGTATCAGAAACATCAACTCCAACAACCTCAAAACTGGGTAGATGGTGGGCAATAAGTAATGAAATACAACCAGTTCCTGTACAAACATCCAAGACTCGAAGTTTCAACGTTCTCAAGTATTCATTTTGCTGAAAACATTTTATAAGTTTCATAGTGTATTCTTCTGTTTCCCATCTGGGTATCAGCACGCCTTCTTTGCAAAAAATTTGTAGTTCTCCAAACGGTTGTGTACCAAGTATGTACTGTAGAGGAACATAGTTATGTCTTTGCAAACATGCGTTTTTCCATTGACTGTTGGGAAGTTCGGTCTGTATCCATCTTAATTCTGATCTTGCAGCCTCCAAACTTCTGGTAGCTCTAAGCAGCAAAGGTAAATATTTGCTTTCCTTCGCAGCAGTAGCAATCAATGAAGGAGAGATTCTCATATGATCAGACCGGTTGTCTATTTCACGCACTACCTCAAGACTCAGGAGTCAAAGTTCAAAGTGGTTATATAATTGTTGATGCAAAAATATTTTTTCTTACTACATTAGAAGTTTGAACAATCACATGGATCGACAGTGGACATACTATATACTACATAGTACATGGATCAATAATCAGAGTAATAAGTTAAATTGGCCGTTGACAAAGTTTTTTGTTTTGTTGGTTGGTCAAGTTTCTAGAAACCCAAAACTACAATATGACAGGGCATGAAAGTATATCTAACATTTATTATAAATAAACTGTGGAAATATTCAGTTAACAGGCGATAAAGAAGGCCCATTTTCTAGTAAAACGTTTTGAATGTTTCTGATAACTTTGATATTAGCATTGGCGAAATTCTCAATGGTAAAAGCAGCATGATGAGGTGTCATTGAAATGTCTGATCTTTTCAATAACCTTTTATCAATAACTGGTTCATTTTGAAAAACGTCCAATCCAACAGCTGCAATCGTCCCATCGTCTAGTGCTTTGAGTAAAGCATCCTCGTCTATTGCTGTTCCTCTTCCTATGTTTACAATCCTGGATCCTTTCTTGAAGAGTTTCAAAGTCTTTTCGTTAATCAGATTGACAGTTTCGGGTGTATGAGGAACAGCTAAAACCAATAAATCCACTTGTGGAATCAATTCTTCCAAAGAGGCAACATATTCTGCAGTAAATTCTAATCCATCGTTTGGAATTTTAGGTGGGCTTCTCTTAGTAAACTTGATGTCCATTCCAATGGCTTTCAATCTTCTGGCAATGGCCTTACCAATGCCTCCAAATCCAACAATACCTGCTGTTTTTCCCTTTGGAGTTTGCAATAATTTCCCGCCAATAGTTAAATTTTTTGAAAAATTGAACCTTTCATTTGCAGGTCTTGGAACAACATGACCATCAGTATCAAAAGCTTTAGAACCTAGTGAATGATCTCTGACTTCTCTTAAATTGTTGTTACCTCTCAATTGGTGTTGCATGTAACTATTGAATTTATATATATCCAGTGTTAGCCATAAAGCTGTATCTGCAACCTCATCAGCAGAAGCATCGCCAATGTTAGCTAGAATAATGCCCTTTTCACGTAGCTTTTTCCCATCAAACATGTTGAAGCCGACCCAAGTGAAGGCTAGTATCTTCATTGTTGGTGGAAACAAATCGATGAAGTCGTTGAAGTCCCCCAAGAAAAACAGTGTTGATGTTCCATAGATGGCTTCAAAATCGTTGTACTTGGTCTTCAAGTCCTCTATGAACTTCTCTTTTGTCTCAAACTTGTAATAGATAAGCTCGAACTGTTCTTCGAACTCCTTGAACTCAGGGATGTGGTCTGCTAGGTCGCTTCTGTCTGGACCTATTGGGATGAGCACTTTCTGCTTTGTCATTTGTGAGTTTGTGGAGCTGGCTGGTGAAAAATTAGAATCAAGTTCTTCATAGTGGATGATTTTTTTTTGTTTGGTTTTATTTTATTTTATTTTATTTTATATATATTTTATTATCAAACTTGTAATAGATAAGCTCGAACTGTTGTTCTGTCGTGCCGCAAAGAGGAGTTTTTTTTAATTGTGAGTACTCACGGATTGGGATAAAAAAATTTTTTTTTCAGATTGCCACAACGATGAGTACTCTTCTTTGCGGCAAAAATTTTGTCAGAATCGAAGAGTATTTTCAAACTTTCAGTGCTCTCCGATAAGGATAGCAATAAAATTATATAAATGTACCTTAAAATTATTGTAAAGTCTTTAATGCTTATATTAATCAATAGCCCTAATCGATGTCTCTCTTCTACGTAAATTTCAAGTGTTTTAGAGTTATATTGGCTGGGGTTATGATAAAAATAAGCGGTTAACACTGTAAAATTTAAACCTAGCTGATTTTTCCAAAATAAAAAAATAAATTTATTGAGATTCAACTTTAAACCTCTTTAACAACCACTAATACAATTCAAAGAACAAAATGGCTTCCAAGTCAGCTTCTCGTGCAAATTAAAAATTTCAAAAAAACAAAAAATAAAACAAATACTGGCTCTAAAGCTTCTGCAAAAGTCATTTCTGATGAGAAGGTTACTACTGATTTGTCTAACCATTCTAATAACGATTCTGCTCTTCCAACTACCAAAGCAATTCCAGCTAAGGATTATTTAAAACTTTCTACTACTCAAACTCATGTTGGATTCTCAGAAGTCTTAGCAAACACCGTCAATTCTTCTCAAACTGGCTCAACTAATACTACTACTGAATCTGAAGCTAAAATTTTAATAAAAACTACAAGTGAAATCAATTCGGCTATTTTGGTTGAAGATCCAGTTGAAAAACCTAATGCAGATTTGGGTGGAATTATTGACTCTGAAGAAATTAAAATCCTTAAAGAATCAACAGCTTTTGATGAAAGGTTGATCAAGAAGTTAACTTTACCAATTTTTTGTCATCCTAGCTTGAAAAGCCCTCAATTAGAACGAGTTATTGGTCTTGGTGACTGGTTAAGTGAGTCTGATATGGTTTATGGATGGGAGAAGTACGCAATTGATGCAGTTAACTCCACATTTAAAGAATCAAGCAAAGAGAAAAACTTGATCCATGAAAGAGTTCAGTTGGAAGATATCACTAATATCAAAAATAGAACCATTGTGGTTAATAATGGAGTTATTAAATTTGTTATTGATCCGCTTTATACACAATCATCAGATTTGATTGAAGGTCAAATTGAAATGTTTTTGAAAAAGTTAGTGTTTAAAAAATCATTAGGAATCGAAGAGTTGAAAATCCTTGTTGTTTTTCCAATGAGCACCGGAAATTATTGGAGGATGGCTTTTGTTTCAGCCGACTACTCAAATTTTGAAATTGCCTCTGATTTTGATGGTCATAAAAAGGTGTTAAAACATGTTTTTAGTTGTTTAGTAACTGATAGTAAAACCAATAAATCAATTGAACAAGAAATAAACGATTATGCATGTAGTAACATTGTATCGAAATCGAAATTTAAGCTGCTGAATTGCCGTTTTAATAGGGATTGTGGTAAATTTCTCAACATGAATTTGGCTGGAAATCCGTTTATTATGGTTTACAACTTTACAATATTCTATTTGGGTGTTTTTAAAGCTCTTTAGGCTATGGACGCTCAAGGGACTACTGCTCGTACCTGACAGCAGCGTTGTTGGTCTGCTGGTTGTAAAGAGCGCCTCAAGGAGCATATATTTTGGATTTGTCAATGTGCGACTCGTCACTCACCGTTGTTGATCTGAAAAGAGACCAAGTGCAGCAGCTCAGACTCTGGTTTTTTTACATCAGTATATACCATAGAAGTTTTATTTTACCTCTTCTAAGCTGTTGTTGAGCTGCAGGTATCCTCGCCAGTAACCATCGTTCCATAATAATTTATTGTCCTCAACCAGCTCTTGGGATATTGCCAGTGCATCCAACTCATGGGACCATTTGAGAAAAGTGGTAACAAACTCAACAATGATAGATCTATTTTCTGTAGCCAAATCATACTCAGAACCTTCTAAACTAAATTCACTGGTAATACCAATATGGAAATCACCACTTAATAACACAGTGTTGTTCAACTGACTACTCTTAATGAAGTTTAGTAACCGGGTTTCTATTGCCAATATAACCATCCCAAGCATCCTGGTTGAACTTCTCAAAAGGGAATCCAAGTCCTGCAGTTTTATTAAATGTAAAGTTAATATCTCTAACAACCACAATGACTGGCAATAAATTTCCAAACAGTGTCACTTGAAATCAAGTTTCTCTCCAACCATTCCTCTTGATTATATCCTAAAACTGTACGGTCTTCGTATTTAACCAAGTGCTTGATAAACCTTTGATTCAAATAATAGTCTGTTATATCTCTTGAATAATGTCTTCTGTCGAACATGTTGATCTCAAATACTTTACCAAATTTAAAACTTCTCCAGATCCTGAAAGTATTTGATTGAGGTCTAATTGGTAACCATTCAAAATCTTCTTGAGATGTATCATCTCATCTTCTCAAGAATTTATAACCTCGAATTTCAATAGACCCTCTTAACCAAGAATTATCTGTAACTTCATGGTCATCCCAAACTAAAATCCATGGTGATTTTGAGTGTGATAATTGTGAATCTTTATCTGATCTCCATCAATATCAATCTTGATAATATAATCTATCAACTTATTTGTATGAACCAATTTATTTTGAATAGGTTTTGATAAATCTTCATTTTCACTTATTCTGAAACCAACTTTAATCAAATTAGAACCTTTCAAATTTTCAAAACCATCATTAGTAGCATCAAATATTGATGGTGTGATTCTTGTCCATAAAATAATAGAACTTTTTGAAGGATTACCAGAGACAACACCGTGAATAAAATCATAATCGAAAGGTTTATCGATTTTAGTGAAACTTTTCAAATCTGTACTCTGATTGATATTACTTTCTGGTAAAGTGACAATCTTTCGTGTTAACAAGTTTAAATTCAAAATTTCGTATTCTTTATTAAACAATCCATAATTAGTTCTTAAAACATAAATGAGCAGAGAAAAGATTGCGACACCAACACTCTTGAAAACATTGGTTATTTTCTTTTTGAAACGAGTGTATGTGAAGAATAAAAAATTTTAGCTGATTTATTTTTTTCCAAATAGATTCAACATTCAATTACATATAGAGAGATCAATCTAGATTCCAACCTTTCTCATGTGTAATGTTTTTCTTTTTTTTCCAATCTTTTCAGTATTGAGCAAAAGCGTGAAAGCAACTTGCAAGTTACAACCAGGGTCCAGAACATGTATTATATTATGTAAGTACTAAGTAGTAAGAATCATATTCTGTGTGAACTTTGAAGTTTCTTCATAGTCCTGTCTTCAAGATCCACTTTGGTTTTTTTTTTGACAGTCAAATTGCAGTCAATTTTTTTTTTTGCAAAAGTTAGACTCAAATGCCTACGAAGAATCAAAAGCCGTTACTCCTTGTAGTCGGTTTTTGGTAGTCGAAGCATGTTACAACTGACAAATTACAACTTACACCACTACTAGTATAAAAAAGCAAAATTAATACCAGATTTAAACTAAACAAAGTACATTGTACAGTGTACTTATCAAATTAAAGCCAAACTAAACTGTTTCAATGTCAACAGTTTTTTTTTCTGTTGAGTCACTGGTTGAACATTCTTCAATCTTTTTAGAGTAGCTATCAGTTTCAGAAACTGGTTCATTTTTTTTGGTAGAATAGAACAACATGCACAGAGCAGAAAAGCCATAAGTTGCAACCGCTAAATAAAGCGAGTTTCTGTACTTACTTTGAAGATCTAGTCTATATTTAATTTCTCTAGACACCTTAACTTCACCAACAATTGACGATATAACTGTGTTTCCAATACAAAAACCAATTTGACTAACGAAGAAAAAAATACCTGAAACAACACCTTGTAAATGCAAAGGCGTATCACTTAAAATATCATTCAAATAGATTTGAAAATACACGTTTGCTAGATACCCAAAGATAAACGAAGGCACCATTTCATACTTCCAATAACTATTCGTTTTTCTAAAATCAAATCTTGATAACCAAACAGCCATTACAGCACCAGCGACTGAGGATGCAATAATGACATATTTCAATCCAATTCTTTTTGCCAAACTTAAACGGAAAATCAATGAATTTGTGACCAAGCCAATTGCAATAGGTAATACCTTGACAGCAGCCAGTATTGGAGTTTCAAGAACCACAAATTCATAATATTGAATTTCAACGGCAACGACAACAATATAACCAATATAGATCCCTAATAAGCTGGTTAAATATGGCCAAAAGTTTTTAATTTCAATAGCTTCTTTCGGGAACAATAACTCTAACTTAACTCTCCAGTCATTTTTTAATCTTTCTTTTTCATCTGTGTTCAATTCATGAAACAAGTTCTTATAACGCTGAACATAAACTATTTCATAAATGATGACAGCAATGAATAATAACCCACCCACAATCAAAGGTACATAACTTTTTGGTTGATTCCATTTTTCACCACCTTCTGTGAAACCTAAAATAATCAAAATGATCGCTGCAACTAAAATCAAACAACCACCATAGTCTAAATTTCTAGCACTAAGTTCCTTATGGGCATCAGTCATTTCTATTGGAACAATGAAAAATAGTAACAAGATGAGTAAGGTAAGACAAAATGCAAAAGTGAAATAGTATAAACCCTTATAACCAATTGATGATACTGAGAATGCACCTCCTAAAATTAAACCAATACCAAAAACAGCAGTTAAAGCAACTGAAAAACATGAAATGGCAATTTCAGCGGCTCTACCTGAAAAATAATTACCAGTGATTGCAAAAGCACATGGAATCAATGATGAAGCTGCAACACCTTGAAATGCTCTGAAAACCATTAAAACAATAATTTGATTATCAATAACAGCAGTAATTAAAGAAAAGATTGCAACAAAAAACAAACTTATCAAGAAAACATTATGAGGACCGAATATATCACCAAGCTTACCAGTGATTATAATAAAAGCACCCAATGTTAACGAATAAGCAGCAAAAACCCAAGAGACAGTAGTTGAAGAAGCATTGAAATGTTCTGAGATTGAAAACAAAGAGGTTAAACTACCAGCAACATTTAAATTATCTAAAGCTGTGGCCAATAGAATCAAAACGTAAGAGAAGACTTTGCTTTTCCTTTCAATTGGCACTAAATTATTGGTATAATTTTTAAAAATGACAATTTTATTCCAAAGAGTAGACATCACAACCACTTGATTTGGATATTGAACTTATCGAACTGGACGGACGACTCTAAAGCACTGTATCACATTGCCCTGTAGGAGGCGACCGCATATTTTTATAGTCCTCCGCACAACTGCTTCATTACAAATCAACATTTTAAATTATCAAAAAATTCATTGGCCTTTGCGGCGATACCTACTGTAAACTTTTTATGATCTACTATACATTTAGTGTCTGTGGCAGTGTATAGTAGAACAATATAGAAGCCAAAAAAAAAGTGTTGGTTACTGTAAATGACTTTCCATGCGTTTCTACAAAGTTTTTCTGTGATCTTTTCTTTAGAAATTTGTGTCTCTTTTAACAGCACTATTGTTTGGCGATGATTGATGATTTTTAGTTGAGACACGAGAGTTGTAGCTTGTATTAACTAGTGTTATTCAACTTTGGGGGGCCAACTTCGAAGTATGTTGTCGTACATGGTACACCCTGGGGCCTGTATACTACATTAGATAATAGACAGTAGAATTTAGATTCTAGATACAGCTAGATAGTAAATACTAGACGTTGGAAACATAGCCAAGTTTAGAATATTGTAGATTATTGAAGAGATCAATCACAGTGTCCAGATACATAATAATATTAGAAACGATATTTGTCATATATGAATGATGATACCATTGATGTTATGTTGAGATGAACTTTCTAGAAAGATAAACCACACCAGTTCACATCTTGGAATCAAAGGTGAAACTCCCGCTAGAAAGTGACAGAAAAAAGATTTGAATTTGAAATTTGCCACACAAATTAAATATTACAATTTACAATTCAGTTCTCAAAGAGTCAAAATACCCATAAATATTGGTGTTTTTCTTGAGTGCCATCAAAACTAAAACCCACGGACTCACAAGTCTACTAAATTGTCAGAGGCATTAAATCAAATATCAAAACTGATATAGAAGAAAAAGACCAGCAGCAGCACAGGTACTTATAACATAGTTAACGCTGCCAGGCTGCAAAAAATAGGGTTTATATAATTGGGATATTTAATATAGCGAAAATTGTGACAAAACTTTTTTTTCTGATGGCTGGTTGTTTGTAAAAAGTTGTTTTTTCTATTAAAAGTCAGTTTTTCTGGGGCATTTTTCAATATAAAAAATAAACAAGGTGATACTTAAGACTGGTTACTATAAACCTAGAAAGTATCAGCTGTTTTACTGTTCTTGAACCTCTTCAAAAACATGGTTGGATCCTGTTGTTACGCAGTTGTATGTAAGAATATGCAAGATACAAGAATGTTGGCTAGTTCTAGAGTTAAACTGTTTAAGTTCTTTAATAATAAATATTGAAAAAAAGGCACCAAGAATGTTTTGGAAGCTTGAAAGTACTGTATGGGCTATCACCAGCCATGCAAAAGTATAAAAACAACAACATCAGCAAATAATAAATAAAAAAAAAAAAAAAAAAAAAGG